>NMRA01000276.1:185027-224171 GCA_002633005.1 Phoronis australis
TATTTATTTATTTATTATGTCCGTGTAGTTGGGGAGTTTAGGCTTAGGCAGTGTTTTGGTTATGTCACTGGACACCATTTCATTGAGCTAATACTTTCTCCCTACAACTAGAGCCCCTATTTATTATCTATCCCTAGTGCTTGGTTAACCTGGGTGCGGTACTTCCATGTCCGTCCCAGTTGCCAGGAGGCCTATGTTTAATGGAGGGTCAGTCACAGTTCTCTGTGAACCTGTCCATTTTAGGTCTGCGTCCAAGGCGTTCCCTTTGGGTTGGAATATGTCTGCCCGGCCTCCACCCAAAGCACGTCAAAATGTACTAGTGCAATTAAGGGTGGCATGCGTGTATCATGGTAGTGCAGGGTTTATTTTGAGAACTCCACTAGAAATGCACGTGTCCTATACCCTTTTGCAACTATAAGTCCGGGGAGTCTCCCTAGCGAGAACTTTTTCCGTTAGGTGACTGCTCTCCCGCCCTGGGGGGTGGGTTGGGATCCTGCTAGGTTTTCTCTTTATAAGTTACTTCATGTGTTTGGGATGTGCTGGCATTGTGAACTCTTTTTATTATTTTTGGCACTTCTATATTTAACCTGTGTGCGTTATTCTCTGCTTCTAGGGGAACTGTCCTTGTCATTCTAACACTCTAGGTCTATTTAGCAGTGGCTTTATTTTTGGTAAGGGGGGATATGGTTAATTTTTTGGGAAGTTTTTTGTATCTGGCGCATGATGTTGATTCCCAGGTGGGTCCCACACTTTTTAGGGAGGAGGGGAATGTTGTAATCGTCAACATCATTCGTCCTTTATCTTTCTGTGGTGTCTTGTGATTTGTCAGTTTTATGGTTCCCCGGATGCTTGTTTTATTTAAACTGCTGGCGGGAACCCTGCTGGCAGTCTTTCAGCAAACAATCAGGATGTCAGGGATGGGCACCTGGATTGGGTTTTACTGAAGCTTGAGTAGCTGTGTTTTAACTGGTGAGTACTTCTAGAGGCCTAGCTAGTGAACCTGCAGTAATACAACATTTGTAATCATTTTGTCTCAAATTATCGCTCATAAATCATTTTTTGTAAGCTTTTTTTAGCGCACGATTTTCCGCCATGCGATCAAGTTTCGAAAAAGTACCTCTTGTTCCTCCTATCCAAAAGAGCAGTTGCGCGATATGCCCCCCCGATTTTTAAATGAGGAATTTATCACTCTTTTAATTGGTAATTATTTCATTTTCAGAAATTCTGTCAAAATGCTGCGCATTGGCACTTTTCAAACAGCAGTCGTTAGTTCACTAAGTCGCCGCATGTGAGCGCCACCAGCGGCTACGTTGAAGTTCAATGGCATCGCAACTTCACCGTTCGAAACAAAGTTGTTACAAAGTTTTTGTTGCGTAAATGATGAAATCCTTCATGTTAAGAGTGATTTGTTTTCCCAAATGGTCTTTTGTCTACTTTCTGATGTTTTTTGCCATGATACGATCTAATAGTACATGGGTGGCACCCAGCACTGAAAAAAGTGGGGGAGCTATAGCAGGCTCCCCCAGCCCCCTGTCACTGTCGGGCAATGATGTGTTGCCCATGTAGTAGTATTCAGGGGCAGAGTATTACGCGGGATTTTACCCGTAAGATATTTGCACCCTCAAACTGCCAAATGAAATATGGGAGTTTTAGGGGGGCCACGGGCCAGGCCCCCTTGCCCCCCCAATCCACCAATGTGATCTTGTGATTTGATGTGAAATTTCTTCCTAGCTCAGATGTATTTATTTCTGAGCTGATGAGGTGTCTTTGCTCTTTACCTTTTAAGCTGTGTAATCCATTGTTTTCATCAAACATGATGAGCCTGTTCTATGCTATAACAACACACTTAAACAGCAATATCTCTGTAGAAATCGATCCAAAATTTATGTAATACACACCGCCATGTTTGTCTCAAAGAGACGAATCTTTTTATATGCAGCACATGTATATTATTTTATTTTTTACGAAATTCGTTAAAAAGGCAGATATTTTACGCATTATCGTCGCGTTTCAACGGCCATTTTCTCTTCAACCGCTCATCCAATTTTTCTGATTTTTGCACCATTTCATTTCTCACACCAAGGGCTTTTCAAAAATGTATGACACATGGGTATTGTAAAAAAAAATAAAAAAACGTCCTCCCTACCCAATGCCCCAATGGTCGTCCGCCTAAGCATAAAACCAGCTTGGTGTCGTACTCACCCAATTATTCCACTTCAAAGTTATGCTGTGAATAGGATTTGATTTAACTCTCACAAATATATATTATTCATTGATTGAAATATTTTCTTTTACTTATGCTGAGTTGTTCAACTGTGCATTGCTTTTCGGCAGCCATTTTATAATGACTCCTATGGTCGTCATATGCTGCCGCCTTTTGAAAGAACAGAAAACCACACAGAAAAAGGCCAAGAAAATAGTAGATTGTGGTTTACAGCAATTCTACTTCAACCACAAACTGTTTTACTAGTATGATATCGGTTTTTAAATCGATTCATATTGATTTAGAATTTCAGTTATGGAAAATAACTTTTTGCTCTTTTCTGTTCTTAATACCACTTATCTATGCTGTCTTTTTATTTCAGGGCTTGGAATTTTCCGCGGAAACGCGGATTTCCGCTTTTTTCAAATGTGGTTTCCGCTTTTTTTATAATATTTCCGCGTAAAAAAATCGGATTTGATATAAAATTTCCGCGGCAAATTCCTTTCTTACAGCGGCGTTGCAGACGGCGTTCACCTCGAAAAGCGGAAGTTGCTCTTTATGTTTCGGAGGAACGTAAATTGTCAACATTGCGGGCCATCTGGGACAGCGTGGTGGGATTTTCAATGGCGTCTCGTGTTATTGTTAAGCGCGGCGACAAATACTACCGCTCTGCAGCCAAAAATGTGTGGGTTGGGAGCGGACGGGCGAGCTAAAAGGACGCAGACGCATGCTACTGATGGTGGTAACGTTTTATTTTTTATTTTTTTTTTAGTCCTCCCGATTTTCAAGGTTGGTTATCGGGCATGATTTGAGCCGTAAAAGTTTCAGTTTCCGCGTTTTTTGTCATTGGTCATTCCAAGCCCTGTTCTTTTCAGTTTCTATTCATTCTCTGTTAACACCTTGTCAGCCAAAACAGAATGTAACCCTTTGAGGACTTTGTCGGTGCAAGTTGATCATTGAACCTCGATACAATTGTTCTAATAAATTACCTAATATTGTATTGTTTGATTTTTCTCACCTTTAACAGGCTTCTGCAATCATAAATAAATAAATAAATACCCAAGTTGCATTTGCATTTTATTGCTCAATCTCTTCTTTATTTTTGATTATGTCATGCTGTGTTGTATGTAACAATGCAATATAGTGAAATAAAGTCAATGTTTTACTTTATTGGTGGCCATTCTCTATCAATTCAAGTATTTTAATTTTCTTCAAATAAATTCAAAATGCATTAACCAAAAATTTCAACATAAATGTTGAGCTCAGTACTTTATTTTGCAATAAAAAACAAGTGGACAATATTTTGATGACCAAGGAGTGGGTCGAAACTGTTAAGCACCCAGCGTGATCCATTTGTCTGCTGCGTTTTTCCTTTGGCCTAACAGGTGTCGGTTAGTGCCTGGGACAAATAGATACATTGCATAAACAATCCCTGAGTTGTTTTTTGTTCCGTCTGAAGAAAATTTAATTTCAAAAATATCTTCTGAAAATGAACAAAAAAGTGCATTAGTAAAATCTACAAGTTTTTAATTGGTCTCAAAAAAAACAGTCGGTAAATGCATTAATTTTAGTCTCAGTTCTTCCATGCGTGTTTCTCCCGAGAGGTTAGTACCTAACGTGCAGACAAGCACTTCAAATTGGAACGCTAAGTTCCGCGTGGCTGCGTTGCACGCGATAGAAGATGGCGGACGACCTTTGGAGCCTGAGGACGATAGGTATCCGGACTACATAGCCTTAGCTAGGCAATGACCATCGCCTCTGTTGGCCAGAACCAGAGGCAATGCAGCTCCTATAGGCGCTCTGTACGCCGGAAGCTTTTCGGCGAATTATGCCTCGCACCGACTAAACCATCAAAGTCACGTTCACCTTAGGAGGTTGTCGATGTGTTTAATTCCTTCCAACTCAAACAAATACTCCCGTTATCAAACTTTTTCTTCGAGCAGTCCCTATTTCAGTTCCCAAAATCGTGAACTCACCATTTTTATACTGGCTGTCAAAATGGTCACGACAAAACAAGTAATGAAAACTTATTTCCCGCCACCACAGAAAGACATGCACGTCGCTCCAACACCGGGAAATAGGTGGCGACTATGCCAAATGTTGTATTACTTGACTGCAGCTACTGCTACAGTCAAATAGGTTCGGCCTATTGAACACGGTGAAGAGTAAAGTCTAGAATGTAGAGGGAGGAATGTAGTAAATGTCGATGTCAGTCTCAGCTGTGGTGTCTCTATGTTGTGATGTCCTTTTCGTGACAATGTTGGTCTTGGCCTGGTGCGACACCTGACGCCAGAAGTTCCCAGCAGAGGTCACACTGTCATCACGTGACCAGTCACCTCTCAAGACCACGTGACAAGATCGTCTGGGGTTTCTGGATTTTGCGACCGTCCTGTGCGGACGTGATGCAAGTACACTCTAGACTTTACTCTTTCAGCGTGTTCAATAGGCCGAACCTGTTTGACTGTAGCAGTAGCTGCAGCCCATTAATACAACAGACCGCACTGGGTGCATGCAAAATCTGGGAATCAACCGACACTCACCTTGCCCGTTACAGTTGCTTAAGTAAAAAACAATGCAATAAACATTTTCTTGCGTAACTCTCCGCCTTTTCTAATAATGAAAAGTATGTCATCATTTTGAAAACAGTACGCTCGTGTCACGCGCACGCGATTTCCTAAATTTTTTACGACTTCTCTTAGGAGATGATGATAGTTTGGCAGCGGCAGAATTTCTTCTGAACTTCGGTTTTTCGGTATCGAAATTCTAAAAACTTATAATGAAGTGGAACCAGTTCCGATAATTTGTTGTGGCGTGTACGCAACCTCGTGAAAGAATAACAGTTGATTGAAGAATCGGCGAATAAAGAAACTGGACAATAGGTGATGCAATATTTCATGGCGCCGAAAGCCATCGTTAAAGATCGCTCCACAACGTTAGCAGCAGAATAACGGTAGAACGCCATTTTTTCCTACATCGTTAAATAATTTAGTTTACTCAAGGAAGACTAGTTTTTAATGACAGTAATTTTGTGTCAGATTTTATCTTACCACTTTTTACACACATCAGTGCAAAGCTGTATATTTAGTATACAGCTTTGTACCAAAGCTACCATAGCCTTAGCCTTGGAAAATTCAAAAGTTGTGCAGATTTCAGTATCTCACATTTTGAAGATTCTTGAATTGGGAGTTTTTAGCAAAGGAAAATTTTACTCTTCCAATTATGTGCTATTTAAAACAGGAAGCGTCAAATCAATGCTAGTAATGATGCTCATTTCTCTTAATGCTTATTTTTGCTGAGCGCTTAGACAAAATGAAATTGCAGTTGTTGGCCATACTGTGTGCTTAAGTGAAGTTTATTTTGGTTATCGACTCAGTTAAATAGGATTACTGTAACAAGGTGTTTAGATGAAATGGTATTCAGGTTGTCAAAACTTTTTTTTATTTTGGGTAGGGTGCTTGCTTGCAGAGATATTTTTTTAACTTTGTCTTTGCCATTAAAGTTGGGCTCAAAATTTGTGTTTCCTGGTTAACTCGTGGAAGACATTGAACTATTTGTATGCAAGCTGTACGGCGAGTCATCAACAGTTAATAAAGCTCGCTACCACATATTCAGGTTGAAATCTGTAATCTGCCTCCTCATCATGATTGTTTGCTGCTACATGCTAAAAGAGCAAACTACCAGTGTGCCATTCACAAACGAGCCTTGCAACAGCGTGTCGGTGCGCCATCTCCAGTTGCTAATGGGTGGCTTTTGGAGTGGGGTAGTCTGATGCTCCACTGGATGACTCTGCCTTTAGCCCCAGAAAATGCCATGAAAAATGTCAATGGCAAGTGTAAAAGAAGTGGTTGTTGTAAAAAAATGTGATCGATAGGACACCTTTCCCGGAAGTCAACTATCTGTTGGTTGGTGTAAGCTTTGACTGCAGGCAACACCAACAACTCTGACTCATGACAGTAGTTGATAGCTATATAAAAACTGACTGACATGGTCGAGTTTGTAAGCAACAAATATCAATAAATAAACAAATAAATATGAGACAAAGTATTAGTTAATGAATTGGCGTTGATAACCAAAATACTGCCTAAACCACGGGACTATAGTACGGGAAACCACAAAATACCCAAAAAACAAAAAATACCTCGGTAACCCCAACTAAACCAAGATAAACCCCAACCTGAAAACCAAGATGAAGCCCAACCACTTGGCTACTGTGCTAGTAAACCACTAACACAGTACTACTTTTCTTTCTAACTTCNNTCCCCCCCCCCCCCCGGAATGCTAGGAATTAAACACCCAGGCACAAAAGTGGCGTAAAAGCCATTAAATACACTCCGCAAGAACAAAAGCAGTGCCAACTATGGCAATTGTTGTAGTACTGCACAGGTTCACTAATTATGCCTCACGGAGAGTTTCTACAGTGTACGGCCTAAACAACCAGCTTCCACCAAGGTCCAAATTTGACAGGCAAAATTCTCGGGCTTGACGATGTATTTAGGGTAGTGCCATCCAGAAAACTAATACACGGACTAATCACAGGACAGCACAAGACAAGGACAAGGACGAGTGATTACAACAGAAGCTTTTCGGCATCTGGCCATTTTCACATTGTTTGTGTCATATCCCTTGGCGCAAGCATTGTAAAAATGGCCATTTGCTAACTTGGGCAACTGAACAAAGGACTGCTTGAAAAAAGTTTGATTACGGAAATATTTGTTCCAGTTGGAAGAAATTAAAGGCATCGACAGCCTCCTAAAATGACCCTCTAAGCGCAACAGTTACTTATAGCATCATGGCTTTGATGGCTTAGTGTAAGGCATAATTCTCTAAAGAGCTTCCGGTATATGAAGGGTCTATGGGATGGCTATTGTCTCTACTGCTATTTGAGACGATTTTACTGTCTATCCCCAATTTAAAGAGTCAGCTTCATCCACGCATTCCTGCCTCATTGCCACTGAACTCAAAATTCAGCCTGTGTTGTCATCACTACCTAGCAGCTGCTCTGACAGCTGACAATAGAACCCATTGTTCTCCATTTCTGAAAATCTTCAACAGGAACAGCATTTGGAAAAATTTTACTCAATACCAGTGATTTCAATGTTAACTAAGTCTAAAAAGTCTAGCGTAGAGGTAAACTTTTCAGCCACAATGTCCTGTCTTCCCACGAAGCAGACAGTCCGAGTGAAAAATTTAATAACACCAGTCACATTTTTATCACATGATAGTCGAGTCTACTGGCATTTTTCAGTCTGTATTCTGCAGCATTGTTATGGTCAATACTCAGCAATGTATGTCTGAATTTGACATTCTGAAGTTAGTAAAACATTAAAACTACTCCAGTAGAACTTTTGTAAAAATTGCACAATATACCAGCCTACCATTATGAATACAAATAAGGTGGAGTCAACTAACCGATTTAGGTGTGTGTTCATTTTACTTGGGACAGGAGTGTTAAGGCATGTTGATGAAAACCAATATTATTATAACAAACATTTGCAACAATGCCTTCCCATAATTTTCTGGATTCGTTACCAACTCATTCTCTAGTTGAGAACCATTTATTCTCAAATTATAATAATAATAATAATAATAATAATAACTTTATTTATAGAGGATAAAAAACATGTTAAGTGTAAAACTTATTTACCACATGGTCCTCGAAATTACAATAAATAGATAAATAAAATAAATTAACAAAAATAACCAATAATATTGAATTTCGTCATAGTGAGAAATGCACATACAACAATTACTTTTAAGTAGGTAACAGTGTTTCCATTCAAAGGTTTGTTGAGATGCCCTGTAAGCCTGACCAGTGTTGCACTGACCACGGAATATTGAAAAGTGGCCAGCTATGAGACTAAAATTTCATTGTGTAAATGCCTGTGTAATGACTAGTTGTGTAATGGTGTTGGGGACTGATTAGCTAGGGTTCACACAACTAATTGCTGAGTCAAGCGTAATTTTGAACAAATGATTACTTCGTAAACGATGTGGCTGCCTTCTTTCCGAACTGATCGCTAGTTTTCTGAATCGGTTGCAGGACATTTAATCAGGTCGGGATTGCGGTCAAACCAGCTGCTGCGACACATTACGGTAGAAGCAGTCATTGAGAACGCTGGAACTCATAATTTATGTATAGTTGACAAGCTGAACTCTGTCAGGAAGCAATCACTGTTAAGGTTGTCTCTGAGCAACACATGACTAACGCTCCTGGCACAGGACAGGAATTCAATTGAAAAATTGTTCAACTTCTTAATACTAAACCTCTGCCTATATCTGATAGCTAAACATTCTGAAGTTCGTTGGTCACAGCACTGGGATTGTAATATCCATTTATCCTACCAGTGCCATAAAATATGATAGAAGAGGGAGCCTTATAATGTAGTGAAAAATTCTTCAACATTTTAGTTTTTCACTATATTACATAGGCAGATTTAGGGGGGGGGGCCAGGGGACCCCCCCTCCCTCCTTGGCTGCTGCAAAAAAATAAAACAGCAAGAGCGTAGGGAAATGTTGAGTTTATTAATTAACCCAGGTAATTAAAATTATACGGCTGAAACAAGATTTAAATGTGTGCAGCTTTAGTGTGTTTCGGGGGGTGGGGGGGGCTCAGATCCAATTTCAAGAGTCAAATTCGGAACACGGCGCAATTGTAACGGAACTATTGCTAAGTATAGGCTCTCCTGCGATATCCCAGGCTACCGGCTGTGGCGCTGCGCACTACGACTCCGTTTCCGTCGTTTGCTTCACTGTGCAATGAAGAAACTTACTTCATTTTTTAAAGAAAATGGAATCTGAGTGACGATGAAAAAACAGAAGTTGTTGGTAAGATGTGAATTTGAATCAAAGCCTTAGTGAATCACTCAGAAACTTATAATTCTCTCTTTGCCAAGTCTTAACTTAAGACGATTTCCAAACCAATTGCATCATTAATGCCAACACAAAAAAACGGATTTGGTCTTTTGGGCAATTGAAGACTATTTTAAATACAAAAAAATGGACAAAGTACAAAAAGTGTAATAAGCATTACAAATAGAAGTAGGTTTCACGCACAAATGCTGTGGACCATAAACAAGTAGGTCTCTTAGTATTAGTATACCCCCCTCCCGACCTCCCCCCATTCGGTGCTATGCACATCTACAATTGTGCTTTGCGCAAATGTTTACAGACAAAATGTAGGGCCCCCCTTGTGACATCCTAGATCTGCCACTGTATCATAAACCAAAAACAGAGCAAATAACTGGGTTTTTTTCTTATTGACAGGATTTCTTTGGTGTGAGCCTCATTGTGCCATTGTTTACTGGACACTTAAAATCGCTTGGCGCTAGTGCATCACTTGCTGGTTTCATTGGTAAGTTGTTACAATTAATCCATCACTTGCTGCTTCTGTAGGTGTCTGTTGATGCTAATCGGTTACTTACTGATTAAACCGAGAATTGATGTAGCCATAGTCACAACTAAGTGACATGCATTGATTGTGTTTTAACATTTTAACTGAATGCATTCTCATATACAATGATATTTCTCCAGACTCAAAAGTGTTCTGGCACAATTAGTCATTTGAAGGCTGGTGCAGTACAGTACAGCCACTGAATTATTAGACTTCATCCAGGCTGCCTCTGGTTTGGCCAGGCATGAGCATAACCGAAAACAGACCAGGTGTTAATCAACAGTGACAACAGTTGTGAACGTAAGTGTGACTATGCCCAGAACGTTCCATGAGTTTGACATGAATGAAGGGCAAGTGTACCATAAGCCAGGTGTGAGTTTCCCTGCCTTCATTACAGTCAGGACAATCTTAATTGCTTACTCGTTTAGCGCAACTAGAAAAAGTATTATACTGTATTTCGAGTGGCGTTTCTCAACACTAGAATCAACCGAGGTGTAAATTGTATACGAGCTTTTCTCTTGGGTAGTTTTCAACTATATATTTATCAACTGTAATTCACTCCCACCCACCTCCCCATTCCCCGGATTCACCATCAGTAATTTGTCTACAAAACTACAAAATATTATAATTTAAACTTTAGATTTCAATTACCTCATTTCGTGCTAACACAATATAGAGCCAGCTGGCTGGGCAGCTAACAGTCAACAGAATATAGAGCCAGCTGGCTGGGCAGCTAACAGTCAACACAATATAGAGCCAGCTGGCTGGGCAGCTAACAGTCAACACAATATAGAGCCAGCTGGCTGGGCAGCTAACAGTCAACACAATATAGAGCCAGCTGGCTGGGCAGCTAACAGTCAACACAATATAGAGCCAGCTGGCTGGGCAGCTAACAGTCAACACAATATAGAGCCAGCTGGCTGGGCAGCTAACAGTCAACACAATATAGAGCCAGCTGGCTGGGCAGCTAACAGTCAACACAATATAGAGCCAGCTGGCTGGGCAGCTAACAGTCAACACAATATAGAGCCAGCTGGCTGGGCAGCTAACAGTCAACACAATATAGAGCCAGCTGGCTGGGCAGCTAACAGTCAACACAATATAGAGCCAGCTGGCTGGGCAGCTAACAGTCAACACAATATAGAGCCAGCTGGCTGGGCAGCTAACAGTCAACACAATATAGAGCCAGCTGGCTGGGCAGCTAACAGTCAACACAATATAGAGCCAGCTGGCTGGGCAGCTAACAGTCAACACAATATAGAGCCAGCTGGCTGGGCAGCTAACAGTCAACACAATATAGAGCCAGCTGGCTGGGCAGCTAACAGTCAACACAATATAGAGCCAGCTGGCTGGGCAGCTAACAGTCAACACAATATAGAGCCAGCTGGCTGGGCAGCTAACAGTCAACACAATATAGAGCCAGCTGGCTGGGCAGCTAACAGTCAACACAATATAGAGCCAGCTGGCTGGGCAGCTAACAGTCAACACAATATAGAGCCAGCTGGCTGGGCAGCTAACAGTCAACACAATATAGAGCCAGCTGGCTGGGCAGCTAACAGTCAACACAATATAGAGCCAGCTGGCTGGGCAGCTAACAGTCAACACAATATAGAGCCAGCTGGCTGGGCAGCTAACAGTCAACACAATATAGAGCCAGCTGGCTGGGCAGCTAACAGTCAACACAATATAGAGCCAGCTGGCTGGGCAGCTAACAGTCAACACAATATAGAGCCAGCTGGCTGGGCAGCTAACAGTCAACACAATATAGAGCCAGCTGGCTGGGCAGCTAACAGTCAACACAATATAGAGCCAGCTGGCTGGGCAGCTAACAGTCAACACAATATAGAGCCAGCTGGCTGGGCAGCTAACAGTCAACACAATATAGAGCCAGCTGGCTGGGCAGCTAACAGTCAACACAATATAGAGCCAGCTGGCTGGGCAGCTAACAGTCAACACAATATAGAGCCAGCTGGCTGGGCAGCTAACAGTCAACACAATATAGAGCCAGCTGGCTGGGCAGCTAACAGTCAACACAATATAGAGCCAGCTGGCTGGGCAGCTAACAGTCAACACAATATAGAGCCAGCTGGCTGGGCAGCTAACAGTCAACACAATATAGAGCCAGCTGGCTGGGCAGCTAACAGTCAACACAATATAGAGCCAGCTGGCTGGGCAGCTAACAGTCAACACAATATAGAGCCAGCTGGCTGGGCAGCTAACAGTCAACACAATATAGAGCCAGCTGGCTGGGCAGCTAACAGTCAACACAATATAGAGCCAGCTGGCTGGGCAGCTAACAGTCAACACAATATAGAGCCAGCTGGCTGGGCAGCTAACAGTCAACACAATATAGAGCCAGCTGGCTGGGCAGCTAACAGTCAACACAATATAGAGCCAGCTGGCTGGGCAGCTAACAGTCAACACAATATAGAGCCAGCTGGCTGGGCAGCTAACAGTCAACACAATATAGAGCCAGCTGGCTGGGCAGCTAACAGTCAACACAATATAGAGCCAGCTGGCTGGGCAGCTAACAGTCAACACAATATAGAGCCAGCTGGCTGGGCAGCTAACAGTCAACACAATATAGAGCCAGCTGGCTGGGCAGCTAACAGTCAACACAATATAGAGCCAGCTGGCTGGGCAGCTAACAGTCAACACAATATAGAGCCAGCTGGCTGGGCAGCTAACAGTCAACACAATATAGAGCCAGCTGGCTGGGCAGCTAACAGTCAACACAATATAGAGCCAGCTGGCTGGGCAGCTAACAGTCAACACAATATAGAGCCAGCTGGCTGGGCAGCTAACAGTCAACACAATATAGAGCCAGCTGGCTGGGCAGCTAACAGTCAACACAATATAGAGCCAGCTGGCTGGGCAGCTAACAGTCAACACAATATAGAGCCAGCTGGCTGGGCAGCTAACAGTCAACACAATATAGAGCCAGCTGGCTGGGCAGCTAACAGTCAACACAATATAGAGCCAGCTGGCTGGGCAGCTAACAGTCAACACAATATAGAGCCAGCTGGCTGGGCAGCTAACAGTCAACACAATATAGAGCCAGCTGGCTGGGCAGCTAACAGTCAACAGGCATGTCATAATGAGGTGTCAAAGGAGCAGCTCGAGCTTCACAACTGAATCTAATGGGCTATTGTGATCAAATTAGTAAACTCTAGCCATCCAACAGTCATCATCCTATGGTCAATCTAATGGGCTATTGTGATCGAATTAGTAAACTCTAGCCATCCAACAGTCATCATCCTATGGTCAATCTAATGGGCTATTGTGATCGAATTAGTAAACTCTAGCCATCCAACAGTCATCATCCTATGGTCAATCTAATGGGCTATTGTGATCGAATTAGTAAACTCTAGCCATCCAACAGTCATCATCCTATGGTCAATCTAATGGGCTATTGTGATCGAATTAGTAAACTCTAGCCATCCAACAGTCATCATCCTATGGTCAATCTAATGGGCTATTGTGATCGAATTAGTAAACTCTAGCCATCCAACAGTCATCATCCTATGGTCAATCTAATGGGCTATTGTGATCGAATTAGTAAACTCTAGCCATCCAACAGTCATCATCCTATGGTCAATCTAATGGGCTATTGTGATCGAATTAGTAAACTCTAGCCATCCAACAGTCATCATCCTATGGTCAATCTAATGGGCTATTGTGATCGAATTAGTAAACTCTAGCCATCCAACAGTCATCATCCTATGGTCAATCTAATGGGCTATTGTGATCGAATTAGTAAACTCTAGCCATCCAACAGTCATCATCCTATGGTCAATCTAATGGGCTATTGTGATCGAATTAGTAAACTCTAGCCATCCAACAGTCACCATCCTATGGTCAATTTTTACCTGTACTGGTTTGTCATGTAGCAGACATTACTAACTGTGCTTCACATTTTGTAACGAATTGGAGAAGGTAACTAGATTCTTATATTTTATTTCTTGTATTGAAATCTCTGTGTATGTTGCAACAAAAGGCTGAAATGTGATGAAAAATGTTTATTTTTAAAGCAAAAATGATGGAAATTTGGGCACAGAAAAAACATCCAACACCTTTTGGGCACAAAAGGGAGTCAGAAGAAATAACCTTTTTCAAGCGGAAAGGGTCGTTTTGCACTTGCAATTTTATTTCAGTGCAGACTTTATGAAAAAAATAGCTTTTAAAACTTGATCCACGCTCCATGGGACAAACGCTGTTTCTTCCAGCGTGCACTGCATTCTCCAATGCGAAATTAAAATGTGTCATGTGAGGTGTCTTCAGTTGTGCCACAGTGCAATAAAAATGACACAGATAGCATAAGCAAGAATATTTGTGACCTGGGCTTTTCATTCATGATGGTGAATCACAGCAGGTTGCAGATATGAGTGAACTAAGACACTAAATAGGGTTAAAGGACAAAATATTTGATAATCAAAATATTCAGAGGTGACTGACTTATTCAGTCAGTGTAGGTAAGGTCGGTTTCTCATTAGAGGATCTTTGGTTTACCGAAGCTTCGCCAAAACTTCTCTTACCTTTCCGACTAGACAGCAATTTGAAGTTATTGGCAAGATACCAGATGACGCAGTTCATTCGTATTCTCAAATCAATATTGAGTAGTGGGTTCAAGGCTAACTGAAAATTTTTCTCCTGTGAAAAAAAAATGATTGTCATTCGTTATCAGATTATATGCTAACCTTTATTTTATTTAGTTTCGTGTGTCTATTGAGAGCATGTCAGCTACGCTACAATAACAAAAAACATGTTTTGCGAGTGTCGCGTGATTGTATATTGTTGCCACGATCTCTGCCGATAACTTTCGCTCTGACCCAGTTTCCCACGACACCAAAGTTCCGGTGAGTACTGAAGTTAACCTTTCCCCTCTTACCAAAACTTTTTAAGCGAAGTTTCGCCTCTTATGGGAAAACAACTAAATCTTAAGTTAAAAACAAATGAGGTCACTCTGACAATTTAGATGCAGGTTGGAGATCATGTCAATGGCTATGGACAGTTTCAACAAGGCACCAACTGAATCCTGGCTTTGTGTACAGTCACACTGTTCATCAAATGCGAATAAATTTAATTTACTTGATTTTTTGTTAGATTTGAAATTACACTTGGAATGTTTGGAAGACTGCAATTGAAAGTCATAATCACCTATACTTTAGAACAGAATAATTTAGGGGGGGGGGAACAATGCTTACGGAACACAAAAAATTGTTCAAAGATGATCCATCAATAGCTAACAAACTGCAAACATGAGGTGTGCCTTTTTCACACCACTGGCTGAAAATATTGGTTTGTTGTCTAGTATTATTATTGTTATACCAAATTGGTATATACAGACTGTAAATTAGTATGCAAACCCGTATTGTACTTATATAAACTGAGACCGTACCTGTCATGAAATGAATAAGTAGTGTCATATACCAGTATGTCAAAATTATTAGGATTTCATGAGTACTATGAATCTTGATTAATTCTAACTGACAATAAAAGACCACTTTTTGTGTTCTGCTATGCATACTTACATTGTACATGGCTTGTGTTCCAACAATGTTCGCACCTATATTTATTTCTAGTACACATAACTGCACTTGGCAAATAAGAAAACCAATTTTGTCAAGTTCTCAGGACGTCAGATTTTACACAACGGGCAAAAGCTCAATGAGCAATGAATAATTGTACACTAGTTACTAGGTAATAACCCCATGTACGATGTAGCCATCAAGACTCATGTTTTTGGCCCAAATTACCATTTTGACCTCCCTCACCCTGCATCATTCTGGGAGTCTGAAGCTTGCTCAGGTTTGGAGGACCCCTTACTAGATAAGATTTGACTTCTAATTTTAATTTTAAAATCTTTAATGATACCAAACCTTATTTTGACCTATTATGTCAAGTTCTCAATGACTCACGAGTTCTGCTAAACCTACAAGCGAGACCTATGCTTTGGACCTCAATAATCTGGTGAAGTTTGCCATGGTACGTACTTCTTTTGGGTGTATTCGTATAGCATGTACTTCCCATGGGCATGCTCATGTAGCTTGTATATTCAATGGGTGTACTTGTTTTATGTGCACTTCC
Organism: Phoronis australis; assembly: GCA_002633005.1. Classification (NCBI taxonomy): domain Eukaryota; kingdom Metazoa; phylum Phoronida; family Phoronidae; genus Phoronis; species Phoronis australis. The sequence goes on from NMRA01000276.1 coordinate 200,708, forward strand.
CTGTGTTCTGCCCTTGCTTTGTACTCGGTAAATTCATGCTTAGTTGCACCACGATTCATTTATCATGCGCCCACATATTTATATATGGACGCATTATGCCGTCATCTGTGTCCGTCTGTCTGTATGGGCGGCGTCCGTTCGGCGTCTGTCCGGCGTCCGTCCGGCGTCCATCCGGCGTCCGCTGCGCTATCTCCAAAAGCAATTGACGTATGTTCATGAAATTTTTGCACATGTGTTCCTTTTATAGATAGGACGGCATGAGCGAACTTTTGGACGAATCTGACTACTGGTGTGCTCCCTTGTGTCAAATTTAGTTTTCTACGTTTACCTCTGTATCTTCAAAGGTCCTCAACATATTTTCATAAAATTGGGTATATAGGCATCTATTAGTGAGACGACAGTATCATCTCGCTTTCGGATTGATTCAACGTAATTTGCGCCACCTAGTGGCCATTTTTACTGTTTTCAAGTCTGTTTTTTGCTGTCCACCCCGCTATCAACCAAACCGCTCTAAGCATGATTGTGAAAATTGGCATGTATGTTCTTACTATGAAGAGGAGGGTTGACGATGATTTTCTGACGACTTTGACCACTGTGGCGCCTTCTAGTGGCAGTTTTGTTTGTTTTTTTGCGCCTGTATCTCATAAACCGTTTGCAGCATCTTTACTAAATTTAGTAAGTGCATATATATGATGTTGGCAATAGACGACGATAACTTTCAGTCAGTTCCGACGACTGGTGTGCCACCTGATGGCAATTTTTTTTTACGTTTACCTCTGTATCTTCAAAGGTCCTCAACGTAATTTCATAAAATTTGGCGTACAGGCTTTTGTTAGTGAGGTGATGCTATCTCTAGATTTTCAGATGGATTCAACCTAGTTTGCGCCACCTAGTGGCCATTTTTACTGTTTTCGTGTCTGTTTTTTGGCGTCCACCCCTCTATCAACCAAACCGCTTTCAGGAAAATTGTGAAAATTGGCAGAAATGTTTTTACTATGAAGTGGACGGCTGACAATGATTTTCCGATGACTTTGACTACTGTGGCAGCTCCTAGTGGCAGTTTCTTTTTTTGCGCCCATGGCTGTATCTCCTAAACCGTTTGCAGGATCTTTACTAAATTTAAGAAGTGTGTTTATATGATGTTGACAACGGACGATAATGATTTTGGGATGGACCTGAGTACTGGTATGCCCCCTGGTGGTAATTTTGGTTTTAGGTTTACTTCTGTATCTCCAAGGATCCTCAACAGATTTTCATGAAATTTTGATTACGGGCATCTACTGGTGAGATGACGCTATCCTCTCATTTTCAGACGGAATCAATGTCTTTTGCACCACCTAGTGGCTATTTTTGCTGTTTTTGAGTCAAGTCATTCTAACGATGGTTTTGAAATTGGCGTATATGTTCTCAGTGTGAAGCGGACGGTTGACGATGACAACTTTGACTACTGTGGCACCTCCTAGTGGTAGTTTTGTTTTGTTTTGTGCCCATAGCTGTATCTCCTAAACCCACTGTAGGTTCTGTATTAAATTTAATTACTAAATGTATTTATATGAAGCCAACAACAATGACGACTTTCAGGCAGATCCAATGAACACTGTGTCCCCTAGTGGCAATTTCATTTTATTCTGTTTTCATTTCTTTCTCTGAAGTTCTGTGATGGATTTCTATGAAATTTAGTGTTTAGCTTTCTATTAAATAAGCAATGACATGTTCCCATTTTCAGATGGATTGTATGTTTTTGCGCCATCTAATGGCCATTTTTATGTCACAATTAATAAGCAACCCTTACAGTACACCATTTGCAATGCATTCGTGGGCGCATTTCAACGCTCCGCGTTGCTCTTGTTAAAATAATGTTGTTTTCTTATTTTAGGTTCAATATATGGGGGTGTTCAGTTAATTTCAGCACCATTGATAGTAAGTTTTTATCATTTTTACTTGTTACCCAAGTTCTATCTGGTCTGTTAATTTTTTCTATCACTGTCTGATTATTTTATGGATGGCATTTCTCTGGGCTTCATTGTCAGCTTTGAGTTGTTTTTGAAATGCAAGGGTGTTCATTATTTAACAGTCTTGAATCTTCTGTGAAAGATTCTAATTAAGGTCTTGTAGAATCTTATTGACACAATTTTACATTAAGCCAAATATGTACAAAACTATAGAATTTAACTCAGCAAAAGTTTATATTTTCTGAAAGAAAAGTTCCATAGAAAATGATTTTTGACTTTATGCCAATCTCCCATTAATTAGGTGGCATGATTTTGCTTTTTCAATAAAATTCAATAAAATTGAGACATTAATATCAAAACTTTAGGATCAATAACATGAACAATTTTCATTGATATAAATGTTAAAGATAAAATATCAAAAAAGCTATCACGGTTTTCTAACTTTTGGTTTTCGTTTTATATGACTTTTTTCTTAAAAATCCCATCAGTCCTATTTTTATTGCCCCTCATACAAAAGTAGATTAATATGAAAATCCTGAACTGTGCATAAAGCATAGTACCTGAAACTTTCATGTGAATCCCACCAACCATTTCCGAGATATGATAATCTGAATGTGGCCAAAATTGAACATTTTTCTAGGTTCCTACCCGTTAGTGACCATGATTACGCAATCATGATATGTGCTGACTTTATATCTCTGAGTTTGTATAAGACTGGCTTGTGGGGACTTCTCTGAATTTGTATAAGACTTAAGATGTTGTCAAAACCATGATGGTGTTCTGCTGTTCAGTGACTTTACCAGATTTAGAGGGTTGTGAACTTGTGAAAACATCTAGCTCCTTTAACTGCCAAGCACAGTCTTTTGTCTGGTATCACAACAAGCAGGCCAATTATCTACCAGGCTTATTACAGACCACATGTGAACACAGTCAAACCTAGAGTGTTCGGAAAGAATACATTGTCGTAACTTCGGTTGTAGTTGGGCGATTTTGGCAATTCAAAAACTAAACATATAAAGTGATCACCATTTGACGAGGTATTTGGAAATGCTATAGATTTATATTCTAATATATTATAACGTAACATGTGTTTTTAACAGCACAGCCCAGTCAGGCTAGATATGATCTTATTGGAGATTAGAGCAATTATCGAACAAAAGAAACCTGACCCTTCAACCCTAAATGTCAGAATGGAGTTAATCAGCCGTGTAAGATATTGGCTACAGTGGCCATCTTCCCAACTTGTTGTTGGGCTATAGAATCGAAGAAGTTTGGAGCACCGGGAAAATGCCGTAATGATTACTATGCAATGTATCGAAAATAAACTACTTATAATACAATGTTTTAGTGAAAAATTGGCAGCTAATACTTAACACAGAATTAAAGAATTTCTACAAAGCATGTAAAATGATAAAAAGAAACAACAAAAGGGATTCTGAAATGTTTAATATTAAAATATCTTCCATCAACAGAAACATGACAATTAGACTAAATGTAACCAAAATGTTGATCTAGAAATGACATGTAGCATAATGAATGGGCTTGAGAGGAGATGATTGCGATAAAGTGAGAGGAAACGATTGGTATGGCATAGTAAAGATAAAGTGAGAAGAGATGATTAGTTATATTAAAACCTTGTAATTATCTCATCTTTTTTTCTTTCTTATGTCATATTTCACCAAATAACATCTCTCAGCTTTCAATTAGTATATCAGATCATGCTTGATTACATTTTATTATTTCCATGTTTCTTTTGGCAAAGTAGTTTCAAATAAAAATTACAACAAAAAAAAATTACAACATCCGTTATTGTCTCTTTTTATGAACCCATGTAGTTACATAAATCACATGAAGGTGCAATACCAACATCTCAGTCTGGCGATTGAAATCTGCTATTACTGTATCTCCAGCACCGCTTACAGGATCTCAATGACATGGTGCAAATGTGTTCTTGTTAAGCTGATTGCAAATCACAATGAGTTTTAGTAAGATTTCACTACCACTATGCCCCCTAGTGGCATTTTTATTGTTTTATTTAAATTGTCTATGTGTCTTCAGAGTTTCCTGATGGATTTTTATGAAATTTGGCAAATAAATTCTGTTGAAGAGACAATGATGCCATTCTGTTTTCAGACAGATTTGCCCTTTTCTGTACCTTTGATTGGCCAATTATTATTTTTCAGTCCTTTTTGGCATTCGCTTCTCTATGTGCCAAATTGTTCAAAATACCATCATTATGAAAATTGGCTGAAATTGTATTCCCTATGCCTGTGCAGAGGTTATAACATGTTAATACTTTTTTGCAATACACAGAATATTTTTTCAAAGATTATATTTAATGTGATGCTCTTAATTGCAATCTTTATAATTATCCGCTTATTGCCTTTCATTCAAGGCAAAATAGAACTTCAGAATAGTAAATTTGTATTATAGAGTCTGACTAATAACATTTTGTCATGAAGGAATTTTCTGTGACTTTTTTCTTTTTGGTTCTAATGCACATCTTCTGAACGCATTCAGTATACATCACAACCGTTATGCTCAACTATTTCCCCTCAGGGTAGGTGGAGTGACCGTGCCGGGAGGAGACGTATTCTCATCATATGCACTCTACTATCATCACTGGGCTACTTCATGGCTGGCTTATACAACTCTCTGCTCATGATGGTATTGGCAAGAATTCCAAATGGTAGTTGCTTTAATTTTTTACTAATATTTATTTGTCAAAACCATGTTTCATTCTTCTTTGAGATGGAACACTCTTATGGTTCTTTGAAAACCATTATTATTGTCTGTGTTTTGGGTGGCACCCTTTTGATCCTTCAACTTGTTAATACTGTACTATGAAATAATGCCACATGCCCCTGAGTACTGTCACAGAATGGGCCATGTTGCCATGTACCCCCGAGCTGTGATGGTTAAATGTATAATGAATATAATGGCCACTTTCTCAGTCTGAGTTTTTACTTACATCTTGCATTGGCTGCCTGTACTGTCACAATGTTTTGCTGTAGTCTGTATTTATCTCTATAATTTGCTGTTGTATGTTTCCAGGAATTTTCAAGCATACACAGGAGATCTCCAAGGCCTATCTAGCTGATATCACTCCTGATAACATGCATGCCGCTGTCTATGGTAAAATCAATGCTGCAGGCAGCATGGGTTTCATTCTTGGACCAGTAGTTGGCGGACATATAGCTGAACTTCAGTTTGGATTTAACATGTGCTGCATACTGACTGGCATTATTTTTGTGCTAAATGCTGGTGAGTGGGGCAGGTGTTTCGAAGTACCTTCTCTAGGTGGACCACTATACTGTTGTAAATTCTGCCTGAAGAAAATTATATGAGGGAACATTACATTGGATGGATATAGTTGTTTTAAAGATCCCATTTAAAGCCCCCTTAAATAGATGTTTGTTAATTTATAGATATATCGGGTCACCTAGATATTCTCAAAAATACTTTAGCAACAAGAAAACTAATTTTAAAATGACTAAAACATAGTATAATCAAGCAATTGATACATGAAGTAGCATTTTTGCTCCATATTGTGTGCCAGAATACATATTAACAAAAGATTGAAAGTACACCACTATTTGAGGATTGTCAGGGTGACTTAGCCGACAGATGTAAGACATTTAGCCCTTTCATTACATTTAGTCATGGTGACGTAGACAGATGTAACACAATTAACTTAACCCTTCATTACATTTTGTCACAGTGACATAGACAGACGTTAAACAATTAGCTTAACCATTCGTTACATTAAGTCTTGGTGATGTAAACATACATAAGACAATTAGCTTAACCATCCATTACATTTAGTCACAGTAACGTAGACAGGTGTAAGAAAATTAGCTTAGTACACTTATGTGATGCAGCTTTATTTCCTTGACATTTTGTAGCTTTCGACCATGTCAATTTAGGTGTGATAGAGACACCAAGATATTTATAATGAGATACAGCATCAAAAACAACATTTCTTATAATGTCATAAGGGATCTAATTCTAAGTACAATTATTTAGATTTTCTTTAAGTTCACAGCCATACCCCATAAATCACTCTATTCACTGAGACAATTCAACATAAGTTGCAAGTTAGACCCTGTTGTTGAGCACAAAACCATTTCATCTAAGTTATGTCACTACGTGAATTGAATTTTTCTAAAAACTCGTCAAGATAAAAAATAAGTACCAGAGAGGGGACTTATGTGATAATTATGTAATTAACTATTAATAACTAGTTTAATTGTAATTTTGATTAATTTAGGGTGTAACAATTAAGATAAATGAATCAGTTGCAGACATGCAAAGACTAATTTTAAAAAGAGGGAAATTGTTTCAGTGATTCAAAAGATTGCTGACAGATAAAGTATGAAGTAATGAAACTAGGCTTGGTTTGATAACTGCAACACAATCAAACTCAGTCGGGCAGGCAGTCAGAAATTCACACTGCGAACCCAGTCAATCTTTTGAAATCTCAGTGTAGGAAAGGTTAATTCAAGATGCATGGGTCACTTGCGGGAGTTGATATTCTAGGTAGCGAAATAATTCACGTGTTACTGTACAAAGTAGACTTTGAAATCTTCAGTTGATGTGTCATGCATAAAATAACAATCTGGGATTTTCAAGTTAAAATGCTTTTTGTTTTTATGTTTGTACAGCAATTGTATGGGCCGTATTGCCAGAAGTGGCCGCAAAGAATCATCCTGATCTGGTACGCAATGAATCAACAGCGTCAGTCCAGTCGCTGTCTGCTGATGAAATCACATTCCATCCCAATCGTCTACTCAGCTCCTTCAATCAAATCCACTGGCACTTCATTTGGGACATCTTCCTTTATCGCTTCCTCATTGGATTTGCTGTGCTCATTTTCCGAACTAACTTCAACCTGATGCTGCAGTATAAGTATGACATCACGCCAAAAACTGCTGGTTATATCATATCGTATGGTTCCATCATCAGCACAGTCTGCAGCTACATGGTGGGACGAATAGCCAGGTGGTATTCAAATGATGCCCGTCTGCTACTTCACACAACCATACTGGCTGTATGCGTACTGTTTTCAATGGCTTATGCACCGTCACATGTGGTCCTCTGTATTCTGCTTGCACCGTTCTCTCTTAGTAATGCCATTGGCAGAGCAACCAGCATCAAGTTGACCATCAAAAAGGGTGGCAAACAGGAAGTTGGAGCTCTGCTTGGACTCAGTCAGAGTGTCATGTCGATAGCACGCTTCTTGTCGCCTCTCATTGGTGGCATCTCTCAGGAGTTCACCAGTGACGGCCCTGCCATTGTAGGTGTGTTCTTCGCGGCTATGGCTCTGTGTGTGTTATGCATTCAGCCCATAGATCGTTTCCCCACACACAACAAAAAAGTGCAGTAGCATAATAATTATTTTTAAAGGCGAAGGCAACCTTTTTCCATGTCATTTTGCGCTAAAATAAGGTTGGTTGGTTATCCTAGACATATTTTTCACTTAATTACAGCTTTTCGTAATTTTATTAATTACTTGTCCGCTTTTCCGGAAGTGACGTTCTAGGAGGCAAGCGCTTCCCGCCACTTGGTTTTGCGTTGAGCTTACTGTGCGAATCTGTTCTATTCTACTTTTGTTTTGTGCTATTTTTCACCAATTGTCGCCACCACTTTCCATCGGCGAGTATTCTGCGGCAAGATAGGTTAGTAGAGAACTCAACTGCGTTGGATTTAGGGATTGTTTAGTGTGTTGTAAGCTGAAAATGGCTGGAGTCGGTGACCCGTATCACAGTGACAGTAGTGTGAGTGACGGAGACCTTGTTCACAGCAGTGGTGACGAGGAATTTTTTCACGGACATTCAGTGGGTGGGTACATGTTTGAGCCCGAGTACAACGAGGCAGAGTACACACAGGCACAGGCAGCTGTTGAGAGAAACGAGGCGGCTACTGAAGACAGACGTGGTGACACATCTTGGTGCAAATGCACTGTGTGCGTTGTTATGCCTACCTCAATTGAATGCTTGTGCTGTTCCGAGTTCCACATCAATTATCTTTTTGGTCTCTTCCTCCATTAGAGTGTATGTGGTATACTTGGCGGACCGCCCTGGTGAGTCAGACAAGTTCTCCTTCTCCATGAATTCCGCCACCAACTCGAGATGTTGTGACATGTATGCGTCATTGACAACTGGTATTAAATAGGAATTCTGAATGTTGTTGAATGTTGTTTTCGAAAAAAAATTGACTTTTCCAAAGTCCATCATTGTCTTCACCGACTGAAACGTGTTTCCAGTGAAGAGCACACCACTGGACATGGTTAAGTGGACCTCCGGCATACCACGGACAGAGGAACAACTGTCCCACTTGCCAGAGTGTCCCGTGACACACTCCCACTGGATGGTGACCTGAGCACCCAAACTGCTTACATTGTGTCGTGTGACTCCCTCGCCACACACCTGGCACCTTCTAAATAGCTCCAACACTTTAGACAAGTCCACAATAAACTTATCAAAGTTTGGCTCACCGATCTGTTCACTGGACGACGAACTGTCCTCTTCACTGGGTGTCGAACTGGGCCTGTAATCACTCCCACTACTCAATATCGCTGCAGGGCTGCTTAGAGGCTCTGGGCTGGAGAAAACAGCACAGGGCGAATCACTACTGGTTCCAGGAATTGCACGCTCTGGGGTACGTTCGGAGGCACGGGTGACAGTAGATGAAGTGCCTCCACTGGCTCCAGTCACTGTACTGGCCACAGCTCGCGAGGCTTCTCGCTTCAAAAACGCACTTCTCGGGGGTGGCGACGGGGCACTGCCGGGAATCAACACAGACGGAATGGCATCCTTCTTCAAGCGTTGTTTCGCGGGGACCTTCATCAGTTCAGCGTACAAATCCCTTTCGTAATCGGACGGCAGAAAGTGCTTGCCACACACACGGTAATTCTCCACTGCTTTGTACGTTGCGTGGACGGGTAACGCTGCGTTCTTCACACGAACGAGCCAAGTACGGCGAAGTGTGTCATCCATCGGAAAGCGATGCAAAGGCACTCCCAAAGCGCGCGTGAGCCGATAATTACTACATCCCGGTACGCAGCAACAGTGTGGCATGTTGACTGACTAGTAAATGAAAGCGAACGACGACGGAACTTAACACAACCGAGGTAGAACAATGACTGACTCGGCAGCTCTCACAGTCAGACTATGTGAAAAGAAATTGGCGGGAAGCGCTTGCCTCCTAAAACGTCACTTCCGGAAAAGCGGGCGAATAATTAATAAAATTACGAAAAGCTGTAATTAAGTGAAAAATATGTCTAGGATAACCAACCAACCTTATTTTAGCTCAAAATGACATGGAAAAAGGTTGCCTTCGCCTTTAAGGTGTTTGACTACGTTCGACTGCTAGTGCCATCTGGTGAACATGGATGTGGCCTGTGTGAGAGACTGGTCGAAAAGTTATTTTCTCCCTTCAGCTGACGGCAGTAGCAGCCATATTTTCATTGATAGCATTAATGGAAGCTACTCACAGCTGTCTACTTGATCTGCAATAATGGTGTTTTAGCCCAGAGCACGTGAACTCATGTGAAGTATCTGTCTTAAAGGGTGTACCTTGAAATATGGTGTAAGGTTAGTAGATGGTGATTAGAAGACTCTTCTTAGTCTTTTCATTTCAATTATAATGGTACTGGTTACATTAACAAGTTCTTCAATTACAGCTCTGATTACACAGCTGTTGAACAATATACTATAACCCTAAAACATTGATACTTTGAATAAGGTTGACATGTTACAAGGTGTTCTCCTATGTGATAGTTTATATTGTACAAGAAGGTGGTGGTTACAAGTTGCATGTGGCATTGTACACAGCACTTGTTTTATTCTGATTGCTGTTATGTGGAATACTTCATGTTATTGTGATAAAGTTTACTGTTATGTTTTTTCATCTTCACTGTCAGTTTTGCCCTGACAGTAGCACCTGCAAAAACAAACATGCTATGCAACTGTGATTATGTGGGTCTGGAGGGGCACTCCTCTATATTTTTGACATGGTGTACTTCTGGGAAATTAAAATAAAACATTTTTGGAAAGTTAACCTGATATAATTCTTTTTAGATGTAATCCGATAAAAATGAACTCATTCATTTGTATCTTCACTTGTAGGGTGTTCATGTGAAAAAACATCTTTTCCCAAAAGTTTATTACCATAACATGCTAATCTGTTTGTAGGGTCTTTAATCTTTTCGTCTGAAAATTCTCAAAGCTTTAATAATAAAAACTGAAACTCCTGACATAAATTCCCAAGATACTGGTTTCCATCATACCTTGTTGTTATATAAATAATGTCCATATTTTGCAACACCTTTATTAAATTTTCAACATTTTATAGTACATTAATTTCCATGACAATTCCCTCTGTAATTGCACTTTTATATATGCTACCTTATATTTGTGTTTAAAGTCACTGTTCTTGTTTCATGTATCATACACCATTGCCTTGGATGGTTGAAGTCTAGTCGAAGTACAGCAACTGTTTTACTATGAAATGTTTTGTATGATGTTTTATTTTATATATACTCGTGCGTTTGTGTTTGTGATGCCACTCACACACGGTGATCTACTCATAGACATCTTAATACTGTGATGTCTCTGGATCTACTATTTCAACTGCCATCTGAAGAAAGCCTAGGCCATAGTCCCAGCTCTATCTTTCACCTCCGTGGCCACTTTCTGGGGTCAACGGGAATTTTGCATTAAACCCATCTACAGATGCTTAAAAGTCGATTTCAAAAAAGTTCCCAAGAATACATTTGCACGTTTAGCAAGAATTTTAATTTAAATGTTGGAAAAAATATAACCTCAACTAATATGTTAGCCATCACGTGTCAGTGCAAAAAGATCCTAACAGCCAATCAAATGCCAGAAAAATATTGTTTCCTTACCTTTCCCCTTCAAAAGTCGTCTGCTTGGCGTGACAGTCAGCTGATGTTGGCTTAGATAGCTTGTGTACTGCTACTGACTTCATTGGGTAGTATGAATTCTTGGATGGGTGTGCAAGTAATAGGCAATTACCAAGGGCCAAGGCTCAAAAACCAGAATGCAACAGTTAGGAATTGAAGAAAGACAAATCAAGTGGCCACTTGTCTCATTGCACTGAAACAATTCTTGGCACATTCCTGAATCATTTTGTGTTTCGCAAAGAACAGTTTTGGGTCGACTAGGACTCTGCTGAAACCATGAATTATTCAACGAGTGTGCGACTTCACAATAGACTGGCAAGATGTCTGCCCCGGCCTTGTTGCATTCATGTGTCAGCGTCCGATCATATTTCTGAGGTGGAATTTTCAGATCTTTCCTGGTGTAAGGCTACTGCAAAACAAACGTATCAACATTGAGTGCAAGAAAAGTATCATTGCTGATACGTTTTTAAGTGTTTGTGAAAAAACAGAGCTCTTGTCATGCGCTCATCCATGGGTGGGGGGCTCGGGGGCTTGAACGAGCCTCCCCCATTTGGTAAAGTGGGTAAAAAGGTTTGCCTCAAAGAAACAAAAACTCCGAAGAAGTAGAAAATGAGACAAATGTTCACTAAAAAGGTAGGAACTACCAAAATTTGACGAACGCACAATTCGTAGCTCTGAAGTACCCCGTGAATTTTAATAAATGTCCACAATCTCAAAAACTTGACCCCACCATTTTTAGACTTTGTGCTTGCAAGCTTCTATCACAAGCAGTGTTACAGACACTCAACGGATGTAACAAAAATTGAAAGAGCTCTTAAAAAAGAAAAAGACCAAGCTAATGATGGAAATAATGTTGAGCCCACTAGAAAATTAAGGAGATTGTCACTCTCGGTTACATTTACATTTAACAGTGCTCAAAGAAATACACCGTATATGTCTTGCCACCACAATGAAACATTTGCCACAAATCAAATCTCATCACAGGGGAACTTCACAAACAAAAGAAAAGTTGAAAACCTATCCCGGTTTCAAACATTCAATTTTAAATAGGCCTACCTATTCTTAACTTCAAAAGGTGTCAATTATGGTAAATAATCTTTAGTTTAGGTCACAGAACAAAATTTGCTTGATAAATTTATAGTAATAGTGGTTTCAATCTCAAATGTACAGGCAGTAGTTTTTACCTACATGTGAGTGATCAGCACAATGTGACTGCTTTTTATGAACTTCTCAGCCTATTTTGAGATCCTTTTATGTAAAATTATGAGCAGTGGTTGGAATTTGAGAAATATGACAATGGAAATATTATATTGCCAGTGTTCTGTAATTTATTTATCTTGAAAATTCAAATGTTGCGCAGATTTCAGTATCTCACATTTTGAAGATTCTTGAATTGGAGTTTTTAGCAAAGGAAAATTTTTACTCTTCTAATTATATGCTATTTAAAAAAGGAAGCCTCAAATGAAATTTTAGCTCTACGGTAAAGAGGATGCTTTTCAATTTCAAACAAAAACTATTGCTAACATGACCATTCCTCTATTTTTCAAAGGTTGAACTACTGTATTAAGGATGATAAAAATGTTTCTATGTTTTAAATTGTTTGAAGGCAGCTGCAGAATCAATGCTAGTAATGATGCTCATTTCTCTTAATGCTTATTTTTGTTGAGTACTTAAACTCAATGAAATTTCAGCTGTTGGCCATACTGTGTGCTTAAGTGAAGATTATTTTGGTTACCTATTTCAGTTAAATTTGATTACTGTAACAAGGTGTTTAGATGAAACGGTATTCAGGTTGTCAAAACTTTTTTATTTTGGGTTGGGTGCAGTCTTGCAGAGATATTTTTTTAACTTTGTCTGCCATTAAAGTTGGGCTCAAAATTTGTGTTTCCTGGTTAACTCATGGAAGACATTGAACCGTTTGTATGCAAGCTGTACCGCGAGTCATCAACAGTTAGTAAAGCACGCTGCCACATATTCAGGTTGAAATCTGTGATCTGCCTCCTCATCATGATTGTTTGCTGCTGCATGCTAAAAGAGCAAACTACCAGTGTGCCATTCACAAACGAGCCTTGCAACAGCATGTCAGTGCACCATCTCCAGTTGCTAATGGGTGGCTTTTGGAGCAGGGTAGTCTGATGCTCCACTGGATGACTCTGCCTTAAGACCCAGAAAATGCCATGAAGAATGTTAATGGCAAGTGTAAAAGAAGTGGTCGTAGTCTTGTTTGAAGTCGGGCATGCCATGTTCTGAGTTGTGTGACTGTCCAGACTGTGTGAACACGGTGTCTCAGTCAAAAAACAACTTTTAATGACAATAATGATGATATAAATGATGATGGAGTGAATGAAGAAACATAATAAGTGTATGTTATGTTGTTAGAGAACTTTAAATTTTCAACCTAATGGAAAATATGTACAACATTTTATCATGCTCATGACTGACACTGCTGGGTGTGTCCTTCCCCTTATCTAGAGCCCTCGTGGAATTTGGAGAATTATCGCGTTCGGGTCTGGCGCCCCTCGGGCGATAATTCTCAAAATCCACTTGGGCTCTAGGAATTGGTGGGGGATAACGACTTCGCCATGTAATAATCTATATACATATATACAAAATACACATACATATTTCATTAATAATAATCTATATACATAATACATATTTCATTAAGACACGACTTTGTTCTGTTTTTACGATTAAGTGAGTATCAGTCTGACACATCCAGAACCATGGCATAGTGTCGCCTGCGTACTGCACAATTTTAAACTGATGAGTGTTATTTATTGTGATACCGTTTATTATGTCTAGTCATCAAACCCAGTATTTCGGGGTTTCCTTGCTTACGACCCCTAGTATAGAGGCCTCAAAGGACTTTGAGGACATTTCATTTTGTAATATGCAGGCCCGCGAAGTCCGATGGAGAATGCGTATCCACTTTTGTATATCTTCGCATGCGCGCACCCAGGGGGGGGGGACTCGAATGAGCCTCCCTTTTGGCAAAGTGGGCAAAGGTTCGCCTCAGAGAAACAAAAAGTCCCAAAAAAGTAGAAAACGAGACAAAAGTCCACCAAAAAGGCAGGAATTCGGAATCACATTTCACAACAGCTGCTCTGAATGTACCCCGTAAAAGGTCCACACTCCCAAAAATCCGTGCCCCCGGCCTACTTTTTAGGCTGGGTACGCGCATTCTTCTCCAAAAATTATAAAAACAATGTGGAGAAATTTCCATGGTAAAGAGTCTAAAGCAATAAACAATCTTACTCGACAAACCTAAATATATGAAAAAACCGGTCTTGTAGTGTCATTTCCTAAGTCAGTAATAACATGAACTCTTTCGTTGGGAATATGGCAAATGATAACTAATCCAAAGTGCACTTGACGTAAATGCCACTTTTATAAGTACCAACCAGAATATAGGCCTAACTTGTGATTGGACTACTCAAGATCTTTAGCAGAATATGTGTATACGTATCAGCCAACAACGAATATCACCACGTTTGATTTTCAACGAAGGAGGTGTGAAAAATAGCTGGTGAACTTTTCTCTAAACCTTGCTGCATTTAATCACTTGGAGCAAAACACTGGGCGGCATAGGCTGGTAAATAGCTTTGAAACAGTAAAACGAAAAATAAAATCAAATGCCTTGAAGAATTCGGGGATATTTTCCATTCCTTCTGCAGATTTCACATTTATCAAGTAATATATTATAACTTACGAGACAAGATTGGTGAAGAAAGTTCAGCAAAAATCATTAGATTTCCGTTATAGTACATGGATATATGCAAACTGATGCTAAAAATAGACCAAAATATGGCACTGTGTTCTTTTACAATCATAATGTGCATGCCCAGAAGCACAATACAGCATGCAAGCACGGGACGTGGTGCAATTCAAGGTGTATTGTTTACTCAATACAGCATGCAGGCACGGACGTGGTGCAATTCAAGGTGTATTGTTTACTCAATACAGCATGCAAGCACGGACGTGGTGCAATTCAAGGTGTATTGTTTACTCAATACAGCATTCAAGCACGGACGTGGTGCAATTCAAGGTGTATTGTTTACTCAATACAGCATGCAGGCACGGACGTGGTGCAATTCAAGGTGTATTGTTTACTCAATACATCATTCAAGCACGGACGTGGTGCAATTCAAGGTGTATTGTTTACTCAATACAGCATGCAGGCAGGGACGTGGTGCAATGCAATTCAAGGTGTATTGTTTACTCAATACAGCATTCAAGCACGGACGTGGTGCAATTCAAGGTGTATTGTTTACTCAATACAGCATGCAAGCACGGACGTGGTGCAATTCAAGGTGTATTGTTTACTCAATACAACATGCAAGCACGGGACGTGGTGCAATTCAAGGGGTATGGTTCACTTTGGTTCTGTGTGCTCTACTGGACAACGTCTGCTTGAAATGCAAAACATAGAAAATTTCTTGCAACCATTGGGTGGTTGGGTGTGTTTTTGTGACGAGTTTGGGTGCAGTTGCAACCTGGCAATTTTTGCTGAGTTTTACGACGCGACCAATGACGGTTCATCCATTTTAATATATAGGTATGACGGCATTGGCCGCTAATAGTTGACCACCGAGTAACAACAGTGTGAAGAGGACGGTTGACCGATGATTTTCGACTTTTGACTACTGTGGCGTTTCCTAGTGTCAGTTTGTTTTTTAGTTCCATAGCTGTATCTCCTCAGTAAACCCACTGCAGGATCTTAGAAAGTGTGTTCCCGTTGACGACGGACGACAACTTTCAGACGGATCCGACGAACGCTGTGCCTTTTAGTGGCAATTTTATTTTTTCTCCGTTTCCTATGTTTCTCTGAAGTTCTAGGCGGATTTACTTCAAACTTGGTAAATAGCTTTCCGTTAAAGAAACAATGGCAGGATGCCATTTTCGAATGGATTCGGCGTATTTTGCGCCATCTAGTGGCCAGTTTAGAATACAAGTAAACATCCCGTGAAGCACGGTGCATACGTGGACCCATGATTTCAAGGCTCCGCGTTGCTCTTGTTCACTTTTGCCTCAGTATCTTTGGTGTTCGTTGGTGGGTTTTGTCATGAAATTTGACAAATGGGGCAGCATCTAGCACTAGTCATTAGCAATGCACACAAAGGGCGCATACCAACATTCTAGTTTATTGAACTATATTCGTGCGCTCACCCAGGGGGGGCTCGGGGGGCTCGAACATTTGGCGAAGTGGGCATGTAAAAAGGTCCGCCCCGACGAGAGACAGAAAGTCCTAGAAAATGGGACAAAAGTTCACTAAATAAGCCAAACGCGCGCGCAATTCACAGTGGTGCTTCCGTTTTTCCTTTTTTTTTTAGTCCACCCGATCTTTTGTTAGCAAAAGGTCTACAACGCCGGGAATTCGAGCCCCCAAATTAAAGGTTGGGTGCGCGCATGATATTCACTGGAAAGCATGCGTGAATTTTTATTCCTTGCCTGGAATGGAGCTGATGTTGTGTCTACTGGACCGTTGTTGGCTAACGAAGCACTGAAGACCGAAAATATGTAAAGAGAATAAAACCTGTCATGTGCATTACCATGTATAATTCAAGCATAATTAAAATTATGGGTGGTGGGTTGAAGAAATACAAGAAAAATATGCGCTCTGGCTAAAAATGAAAGTGCTTTGCCCCCTTTCACACGTTTTTTTACTCGAGCAGCCCTTAATTCACTTACTTCGTGAAGTTGGTCTCCACTTGTTGCTCACTCAAATGAGAGATGAATGGATGTTTGCTAGATAGTTCTTGTTGTTGCTCACTCAAATGAGAGATGTATAGTTGTGTGCGGGGACTACAAAATAAGAAAGGGGTAATACGTTCAGAGCAATGAATTGTGCCGAATTCTTGCCGTTTTAGTGGACTTTTGTCTCGTTTTCTCGCCCGGACCTTTTGTTTCTCTGAGGCGGTCCTTTTTGCCCTCTTATAGCCAAATGGGATTCGAACCCACGACCTCGGGCAAAGACATTAGGCACCTATCACACTAGGCCACACCGCCTCCTCCAGGAGCTACATATAGGCTACAGCGTGTAATGTGTGTAGACGTTTCTCTGCGTTGCGAGTTTTATAAAAATGGGTCTGTCTGTGGCCAACTATGGTAAATTCATAAAAGATTGCTTGCAGTGCAACTGAAGTTCATAAAAAGTAAAACTTGACTTCCAAATCGTTTGATCTGAAGACATTTCACATAATATTTCAGTACAATTCTTAGTATCCTTTACGCACGGGACCCTTAAGTTACATTAGGATTGGTTCATTATGTACCCTAGAGGTGGTATGGGACTTTACACAACCGGTTGAAGAATTTTTTTGTCATAAACGTTTGTTTGAAAGGCTTAAGTTTAAAAATGGTAGGACTAAGGCGGAAATTTAAAAATCGTTTGTCTGCTTTCAAAAATTTAACATTGAAGAATAAAAACAACCTTCACACTCCTCTGGTATTCCTGTTCCATGTTCATTTGCAAAGAAGATGAAACTGGAGTTAGTTGGTTGTATTTTCATAGACTGCAATGTTATGTACTTGGTTAAGATGGTCGAGAGATTTTGTGAGGCATACATTCGACATGAAAGGAGTGTGTAACCTGCTGTTGTATTGCGAGATAGATTTTGAGATGGCCAGTTGGTTATTTCTGGAGTATTAATGTGATATTTATTCATGTCAAAGGTTTTACCAGCATTCAATTTATTTGTACACGGATTTATAAATCGGTGATCCAAATCCAGACGAAATGTGCCCATTCTGCCGAGATAGTAACCGCCTGATTAGCGCTAGCGAAGATGACTAATTTGGTTAATTCGCACACTAGACTATGCATGGCTGAAGTTCCTCCTAAAGACAGGGAGTTCGTGAGTCACTATCTTTTGAACGAATTTAGCGGACAATTTTCGTCAAAAACATTACCAGGTAATGTTCATCAAAAAGGAGTAGGCTAAAGAACAATAGACATGTGAGATAGAATTAAGTCAGTAGTGCCTTGAGGTAGTAGCGTACTACTAACAGTAGGCCTACCAGTAGCCTTGGTACAAACCCGTGGGCCTATGTAAATATACGTATATGTGTGCCTCATTTATGCGTGACTGTGTCACCTCTTTGGCACTGTGTGCCCCTAGTGTTGCGTCTGTGACCCCTGGCACTGTGTGCCTCCCCTTTGGGTGACCGTGTCACCTCTTTGGCACTGTGTGCCACTAGTGTTGCGTCTGTGACGCCTGGCACTGTGTGCCTCACCTTTGGGTGACCGTGTCACCTCTTTGGCACTGTGTGCCACCAGTGTTGCGTCTGTAACGCCTGGCACTGTGTGCCTCATTTATGTGTGACTGTGTCACCTCTTTGGCACTGTGTGCCCCTAATGTTCCATCTGTAACCCCAGGCACTGTGTGCCTTCTGTCGGGTGTCTATTTCTCCTGTGGGGCCCTGTGTCCTTTCTGCTCCGCCCCCTCATTAGCACTTCGTTGCACTGTGTGCCTTATCTTCCCCTCCCCGTGACTACTTTTCATATTTTTTATTCCCTCCCCTCGAGGATCCCTGTTTTTCTGTCCATGGACCTTGAACCCTGCGTCCCCCTTTTCGGGCTTCCTCTACGTCTCTCCCCTTGTACCCCCGTTCCCCACCCCTTCCTTAGGGTTTTGTTCTTACCTGTCCTTCCTTCCCCGCCATCTTTCTCCCTTATATATCCCACGTTTCCCTCGATTGTGTTCCACCTCTAGGGTTCGGCCACCCCTTCCCGGGGCGGTCGTTCCCCTTTTTTTGCATAAGTCTCTCAGCCGCTCCGTTTTTCTTTTTCAGATGCCTCGTCATTCAGCTCGTCCATCCAACTCACCGTATTCTCGTCCTTCACCGGCACACCCTCGCTCCTCTACATCGTCTGCGACGTCCTCGACTCCGCCCTCTGCACCAGCGCCGGACGTTTCCACTGTAGTCCCGTCGGTTATCCAGCAACTTCGCCAGGATCCATCTCTCCTCTCCGTGCCGCCGTCGGTCTCAGCGCCCCTGCCAGCTGCTCCGTCGGTCATCACTGTGCAGCCTCCACCTCTGCCTTCAACCGTCCATCCGCCTACCAACGACCAGCCGTTCTCCATCACTCTTCCCCCGGTCTCGGGTACCGACATTTTACCGTTAGGTTTTAATGTCAATGATAAGGTCCGCGGCATGATTGTTTCGAATCAATTTGTTGATTTTTATTCCCTACTTCGCCCTCAACATCCATCTTCCTCGACGTTATCTCTCATCGTACAGGAAGGCCATCAGATCCTTACTTCGACTCCGAAGTCAAAATCCCTCCAGTCCTGTCACGAGTGGTGCATGGCATTTCTCGTTTACATGAGCATTTATACCACCGCCCACCCCCACCAGTCCCCCCACCTTTGCAAATACGCCCACACCATCCTTACCTTCATCTCCACCTTTGGTTTTCACCATGCCATGTACTCCCTTCCCACGCCCCTTGGCACTCCATCAATCAGGAGCTGTGGGTTCAGATCTCCCTCAGGTCCCACCAATCCCCCTTCCCCCAAACCACCTCTCCTCATCGCACCCCTGGCTACTGCTGGTCCTACAACTCTCACACCTGCCCTAAGCCCCCCACTCAGTGTCCCTACCTCCATGTCTGCTCTTCCTGCAATGGAAAGCACCCGGCTAAGTCTTGTCGCAGGCAGCCCCCCACGCCTGCTTCTACCCCTCCTCCTCCCGTTAAGGGCAGACGAATTTAATCTTCCGTCCCCCTACCCCTCCTCTCATCCGTTTTTCCCATTCTTGCCTGCAACCTCCCTTCCCTCACCTTTTCCGTATTGCCTGCCCCTTGGTCCTACCGTAGCCCTTCGGTGTCAGTATTGCCTGTACCTTTTTCTCCTCTATCCCCTGCCTGCTCCCATCCCTCCCCCATCCCCTCCCTCTGGCATTAGTATTGCCGGTTATATCTAGGGTATTTCTTCTTAGCTTTTCTGTTGTTGTACTACCTTCCGTGGGTGTTTTTAGTTTCCCCACGTTGTTTCTAGCTTGTACTCATTCGGCTTACTGCCTATGTTATTGTTCAGTTTACCCACTTCTCTCAGTTAGCCAAATTTTATTACTTCTCTCCGTCCCTCTTTGTCACTTTGTATTATTTCGCCAGTTTACTTAGGGTTGGTTTCTTTTCTCAGTTAATTAATACTGTTATATTGTTTATATCGTCACCTTGGTACTTCAGTTTCTGTTAGCCGCTTTTTTTCATATCTTAGGTACTTTCTCTTATGTTTCGGGCTTAGCCCTGCATAGCCTCTGTAACATTTTCAGTTCGTGCTGTTGTTTGTTTACGGGGTCCTTATATACCTCTTTCCTTATCTTACTTATGGTACTTTCGTTTCACTCCGTGTATCTTGTTTTTCCTATTTACCATTTTTCCACTTTGTTTCATTGTTTTGTTCAGTCTTCCATGTATTACTTTTGTATTTTTAGCCTTACTATAGTTCAGTTCGTTACCGCCACGACACCAGGGTGAGTTCACACCAGGCAGCTGTTGCAGCACTTGGGTAAACGTACCTCCCCCTCCAGCCTTGGCCCCTGGAGTTAGGGTTTGGTATCCGGCTGCCAGCCTCTGTAAGTATGCGAATCTACACAATACCTCTCTTTCATCCCTTTTCTTTTGGTGCGTCCCTGTGGATGGGCATGAGCTGTCTTCAACATCTCTCGTGACGCTTTTTATTGCCCATCTTTCCAGAGATTATTATTTTATCTTTATGTTATTTGTACATTCATATTTCTGTACCTTATCAGTCATAATAAATGACCTTATATCGCCTATACACGGTCTCCTTCGTATCTCTGGAAACGGAGCTTGCGACGCACCTATTATTTTCGGGACATATTCCGATCATCAATATGTATTTTGACGACAGTCTTCATACAGCAAGCTGGCTGGCTAGCCTACTAGCAGTTCTTAAATAACATCCATCATCAAAATGTCTTGAACATATATATGAAGTATTATTTTCATTAACGTTTATACAAGACATAATGTTTTTCTCCCACAGCCACTCATGGGGTCTCCGTACGCTATGGACGCCTTTGCCGCCTGTGTGGCCGAACACCGGCCTCCCGTTCAGTAACGCTAGGACCTCGCAAAAAAGCAAGACTTCGCGAGATTACGTGAGATATTGCCGTGTATTTTAAATGAGAACTAGGTCCTAGCGTAGGTCTTGGCGTCTACTGAACGCACGCCCGGCCACACAGCAACCGACCATGATTAGCAGACGACGTACTTGCCGGAAATAACACCAGATAATTTGGCCAGGTGACGCTGGTGAATCATGACCAGGGGCGGATCCAGGATTTTGACTTGGGGGGGCAGGGCAGACATTCGCACCCCCGAGCTGTCAAATTTAATCTGGAAGAATTTTAGGGGGGGCATGGCCCCCTTGTCCCCTCCCCCCTAAATACCTCACTGCTTACGTAAACTTTATGAAACTGGACCAATTCAAATGGGCTTTTTTTGCACACTTGTCGGAGTCAGAGAAATGAGTTGTTGTGTCAAGTGACCATCACGAGGAGGTGCTTATAAAATTTGGTAGCCTCGCGTAGCAATGAGTCGGTGCAGTGTTTGAAACGTAGAATTATCGCGGAGGAAAATGCCAGCGTAAACGACAAGACGACATTTAGAACTGGCTCGGAGAGAAGTAAGCGATAAAATCTAAGTACTCGGCTAAGATGTGTGTTCAAAGTAGCTGGGTAACTTTTTTAGAGTTTTCTAAGCTGCGCTACATCCGAAAACCGGCGGGACAGCTAACAAGCGTTCTCGCAAGCAATGGCATTTCTAAAATTACTTACGGCCTTACTTTAATATTTGAGTATCACATACAATCCTTTGTGAATCCTACGGATAACGAAGGGCAATATTTTATCGCACACAAATCGTCTCCCGAGTTCAAAAGAACGCCACTGTCAAAACTGAATATGTAGGTGTAGGCTTATCACTCCTGTAACATTCAGGATTTATGCCGGGGTTATTTACTCGAGTATAGTGTACGTGCTGAAGTTTGTTAGGATTGTTTCTCGATGACTTTCTGCTATTAACTGTACGGTCGAAGCAAACATAACTAGTAGAATTAAAAACATACAGTTAGTACTATATACTTGAGATTCATGGCAATAGGGCCGTCCAAGATTACAGTGACACTCGAATCTCGCTGTATTTACCCAAAATGCCGTAAACATTCGTCAGGTACATTTGCTGCCTCGTTTTCGAACCCGGCACTGGAGTTTCACATGCTCTTTGTTGTTGTCTGATTCTTAACAAGTTTTTCTCGGATGCATTACTCTATTCGTTCTTTCTATGGAAGTATTAAATGTTGTGTTGTGGGCTGCAACACCGGCGTGAAAACGTTTATAAACTGGACAAATACCCGTCGATGCGTGATCTAAAATTCTTTGCCTTCCCGACATTAACGAGAGACACGAGAATATGCCCGATTTCCATAATAACGGCGAATAAAAGTCATGTATAATGCATTCAAACATCTCCTGTTGAGTGACAATATCTGACGAGTGTAAAATGCATATTCTGTGCTACTGTTGCTGAGTGCCGAAGCGTGTCAGTTTGCGTTATTTCCAGGAATCGTCATGAAAAAAATGCATGGAAAACTATGCCTCGACATTGTTGTTCTCAATACAGAGTAAAGAATCGTTATCAGATAAATACATGCAAGATCGGTTACATTTAATTCAACCGACGTCACAACAGTCGCGTTTCAGATTACACTCTTTCCAAGAATTGTCATGAAAAAATGCTTGAAAACTGTGCCTCAGAGTTGTTCTCAATGCAGGGTGAAGAATCGTTATCCGATAAATACACATGTACACAGACGTTCTCTTGTACTACACAAGGTTGATTCCATTCAAATCAACTGACATTACAATAGTCGCGTTTCAGTTTGCGTTCTTTCCAAGGATCGTCATGAAAAAATGCTTGAAATGTTATTCCCAGAAATTGTTGTTTACATTGCTGGGTAAAGAATTGTTATTAGTTTTGTGTTTTTGCTTTTTTGGCCCCGTTAATTATCCTCAGAAATTTCAGGCAATATTTCCAATTTCTATTTATTATTATTACTGAGAACATGAATGAGTTAATCCATAACACAAACTATTTCACTGTCCAGCAGCTTCTATAATTTTTACAATACCACAAAAATGAGATTTCATGTTAAAATTTGACACTGATTTTGAGCGAAAACTGATGTGCCAGACTTTTAAACTATCAGAGTAGGAATTGTATTAAACTACATTTAAGCAGGAAGAGATAACCAGGAAGGGACAACTAGCTAAACCGCCGTTTTTGGCCTCCTTCCCCGGTCTAATTTCAGGACTTAAGTTTCGTTTAAAAGGAAACAGGTGATTTTATCAGAGAGATTAAAGCTTTTTCTATAGAAGGATATCAAAAAACTCACTTTGCAACCTTAAACAGTGGTGTAATTGTACTTTAAAAATATCGACTTCAGAGCACTCAATCGCAACTTCCCACACGCAGTCACGGGTATTTAAGCTTTTCCGTCGATGTATAGATGGCGCAGTAGTCAAGTACTCCCTCATTTGCATATCAAATTTGCAT
>NMRA01000276.1:227576-262227 GCA_002633005.1 Phoronis australis
CACTCGAGGGTTCAAATTGGAAGCTCGCGCCGTATGACGTCGTATGACGTAGACGATGCGAGCCTCATTTGCATATATTAGTGACATCTGTTGGTTCAAAAAAGAGGATCGTGCCCGAGTACATGCCTGGGAAGAGGCATCTTTTGGAAGGGTAAAACAAGTCATGTTCAAAGCATCCCAGTGCCATTAATATGAAGTCTTTGGGGACAAAAGTGGTGTCATTTTATAGCTAAAGAGTTAAGCTTTCAAACACAATGCTTGGATTCCAGACTACTTTAACATTTACTTTTGAAATCACCTTTGAAAATACGTTAAAATGCGCTAAAACAGTTGTCCCTTCCTGGTTATCTCTTCCTGATTTAAGTAATAAAACATAAGCAAGTAAACTGCAACGCATAGTACGATCCAAATCCGTGACATAGGGTATATCACCCACTTATGGCTTTTTGTCTGGTCTGAAGTGCACTACACTCTTAAGATAGGAGACTGGTTGGTTTTCTCATCGGAATGTGTGAACAAATGAGCTTATGAAAAACTTACGTTCGTTGCACTGTAATCATGATATGAATAAAAGAATGAAAAGAGAAAACAAGATATTGCGGTTTTAATATGGGTGTGCCGTCTATATTCGTCTTTTTATCCGTTTTATTCATAAAACGTACAGTCGGTACGCATCTGCTCGCAAATTTTATAATGAACACGCGGTTTACTTCGTGGATGGACGGACACAGGTTATCGCTGACCGGTGTTAAGTAGTTTTCGGTGCGACGATAGACTGAAGACTGGTTCGAGTTAATCACTTTATTAACTTCGGCACCACGTACTCGAGCAAAACGTGCTACGTAATGTCTGTTCTATGCTCCAGCTAGTGCTGCAAAACCTTGACCAAGGGCAGATCCAGGATTTTGAGTTGGGGGGCGGGGCAGAGTATTAGCCACGAATTTGCCCGTCAGACACTTACACCCCGAATTACCAAATTTAATGAAGAATTTTAGGGAGGGCCATGGCCCCCTTGGCCCCCCTCTAAATACGCCACTGATGACGTAACGGCTTGTGCGAAACACACAGATTTCGCCCATTGAAAGTATGGGAGTTGGCGGTCCATGTCTATGGTATCGCCGTACTGCATGCGAAAAGACCTCGAGGCTCGAGTATTATCGACAGCTCAACATGCTAGGAAGTCAGTGCAGTCACCATGTTCTCAAAAAACCAACACGCTATACAACTTGCAGTATAAATTCCACGGTCCCTTGAATAAGACATTGTCATTCTTTGGAATAACCTGGCAAAAACAGATGTTCCCTTCCTTCAGAAGCTACTTTCGAAATGAAGCAAGTTTTCCGAGTTTGTAGCTCAACTTTTTTGTCTAAAACAATGATTTTACAATATTTTTTTTTAATTTCTAACTTTAAAATCTTCCTCGTTCGTTACGACTACAAATCGGCGTATTTATTGAGAAACGAGCGAATTAATCTCTTTTGAATTTGCGTATTTTGCCTGGCCGTGCGTACATGCGTACTGGAGGTTTGATTTCTGTACGAATCCACATTTATTTTTTGCGTATGGGTACACATGTCTGTGGATGGTTCTCAATGTTGCTCACTCAAACGAGAGATGTTTGGTGTGTGCTGGATGGTTCTTATTGTTGCTTGAAACAAAGTTCAACAAGTTTGTTTGTCATTCTATTCCCCATGCTGGCTTGTCATTTTACACCCAAGCTTAATCTCGACCAATTACAAGTTGGCTATTCTTTCTAAAGCCAGCCGCACACCTTGTCATCTGAGTAAGGAACAGTTTGTTTTTTCTAATGCCAGCCACACACGTAAATAATTACCATGATTAAGACAATCGATTATAACACCACTCCAGTCAAATTGTCTAACTCTTTCTTAAACAAGTCATCAAATGTAAAGATTCCATTAACTAATTGTTATGTAATTTTATCATCTGCTCCAGAGTCGTAGACTTTGAAAAGGAATTTATCTATGTCCATCTTTGCCATCTTCTTGCTCGATTTCTGAAAAAGAAAAAAATACTAAGTAAGATTCACAATGAACACTGCATCAGTGAATACATATCATTTCAAAATGCTGAAAGTATATTGCAACCTCCAAATCTTCTTGAAGAGCAGCCTGGGACACACTGTCACAACCAGAGCAATGCAGAGCTTTGAAATGTGCCCAGGAATGCACTGTTTCAAGATGTGTTTATTTGTATCACAAAAATAGCCACTAGATAATACGAATCCATCCGAAAACTGGTATATGTCTATTTACCAAATTTCATTAAAATCAATCACCGATGACATTTAACAGAGTGTTATGGCTACTTGCAGCAGATCCCTGTAAAGATGGTTAGGTGGGAACTCGTTTTGCATACATGAAACGCTCAGTGATTTTTTATTATTTTTTTAAAGGAAAGAATGCAGCAAGCACATCGACAAATTGAAACGCAATGCTTGTACTGCCAAAATAACAAATACTGGATGAACAAAATATTAACAAATATTAACCAGTTACCGCCCGCTGTTGACAAAGGGAGTGACACCTGCCAATAACTCCAATGACATTGAAGTTAAGTGTTCCCATTATGCCAAAGAGTCCACACTTCACTGTTAAATGCACAGCTTAACTTCAGATTTGACTAGCGTTGTTAACTTCGATAAAAGGCCGAAGTTAAGTGTTCTCACTGACTGAAGCTTCGGAGGTAGTGGGAAAGGCCTTTTAGTGAAGCATGCTGTACATGCCCAAGTTAACTTGTTTTTAAGTTGACAGAACTAACTTCAATTCTTCACTCAAAAGCAGACTCCATGTTAATATTTCTGTACTAGAATGACCCATTCTAATATTTACGTGAAGTTCTTCATATGAATTGTCAAGACAAGAACTCAAGCTGTTTCCCATACTCAGAAAGGTTAAGCCATGGCATACTTTATTCATTTACAACTCCAGATTTCAGTGAAACTGAATTCTTCTCTCAAAAGCCATGTGAGAAGCACAATTTACCTTTTTGGTTTTCTTAAGAGTCTTTTCTTCTCGTTTTCTCATCCGTTTTCTTGCAGGCATCTTGAACACTTTAGCATTTTCAATCCGTCTTTTCTTTGCCAAACAGTTGGTTTCCTCCATCAAACTGTCCCCAGACGATGACAGATTAACTAAGGCTTCTGCAACATCACCAACTAACCCAGAGCATGACTTACTGCTCACATCTAATTCTCCAGTTCTCTCACTCAATCCATTGCTCTCTTTCTTAGAAACAGCTTCAACAGACACGGCTGAGTTTTCAGAAATAGTCTGTGCACATGTTATTTTATTTTCAGTTAAACTACCAACAGCTGTTACAGGCACAATTTCACCCTTGTGCACTCTTGGATCAACAATTTCAACTTGCCCGTCTTCGCCAAGCGTGACCAAGACCAGCTCATCACTGATGTTTCCCTTATCCAACTCGGTCTTTGTTGGACTGCATTCCAATTTCTGACCTGGCGTCAATGGCAGTTCTGACCTAGGGTCACAGTTTCCGCCTGATGACAAAACAATTTCAGTTGTGTACGGACTGTTCTCAAAATATACAACTTTCCTAATGGCGCCGTCGGAGTTTACATCATCGGTGTCTGAAGACGCAGATGTCTTGTAACTCATTGCTTTCAGTTCCAGAACAGGAGATGTTACTTGTTTATTCAGATGCTCAGATTTTTTATCTGTCTTGTTCATAGTGACCTGGGCAGATCTTTCAGGGCCTCCACCGTTTGTGCAAGACTTATGACTCCTTTTAACATTTGTTGCCTTTAGTTTTTCAATTTCTGTAAAAATATTGAAATTGTTCTTACTTTGTGCAGATTTACCTTCAAATGTTAGAGATCTCACATGACCTGTAGTATTTTCATTATTTTCATCATTTTCATCATTTCCGTTCCAGTTTGAGCCTTCCTCTTCGGTAACACCAAAATAAGAAGCAGATGTCTTCTTGGCAACATCCCTGAGAGAAAGCAAGGATGGGTGAGCAGCAGTTCCCTTACTACAAACTGAACTTGGCTGAGCCTTCTTCCTCTGATGCTTCGTATTAGGCAGCTTGGCTGGTTGTTGCATACCAGTACTAGATCTACTTGACGTTGTACACACTGTGGCAGTGCTTTTGTTCCACGCCTGGGAAGCAGTTTGTAACAGTTTAAGACTGCTAGCATCAATAGTTGCTAACTTGGCAGAGCCAGGGCAGAGCTTTTCTGGCGATGCGATCTGCAGCAGATTTTTCAGGCCTGAAGTGATAAAAGTAGCTAACTTACAACTGACAATCGTGGACATCTTACAGGAACCAATCACACGAGTCAGTCCATTTCTCAACTTACAACTGACAATCGTGGACATCTTACAGGAACCAATCACACGAGTCAGTCCATTTCTCAAAAGCTTAGCACTGTCTTCCATACACACACAACTTTACAAGAGCAACTAGAAGGATTGATAAGCACTCACCGTGTGAATTGCATATAGCACAGATACAATGAATGACCAGTATTTTAAACAATCTCACTAAAGGGAGCAATGATAATGAACTTAAAATAGCAACTAAGGGGTGCAAAGCAAGCCACCAATGCTTCCCTCAATAGCAGCAAACCTGCCAACTTTCATCATGAGGTTTGGTCGACAGACAGGGAGATGCCAAAAAAAACCCAATAAAAATGGCCAATAGGTGTCACAGAATACATCAAATTCATCTGAAAACGAGAAAGTAACTTCATCTCCTCAATAGATAGTAACCTATGTATCGTGTTTTGTTAAAATCAACAGACTCCAAAGATATAAAGGCAAAGATATAAAATAAAATTGCCATTAGGTACACACTGGTACTCCAATTTGTCTAAAAACTTGCTCATGACGTCCCAACAATAAACATATTCACAAAATTGCACAAACTTCCACCCAGAGGTAATGGAGATACAGCAGCGGACGCCAGATGTACGGCAGCAGACGCCAGATGTACGGACAAAGACAGGGTGATAGCATAATGCACACACACATAAATATGAGAGTGCACAAAAATCTGTCAAGGAACTCTAAAATGGGAAAAATAAAATTACCACTAGGTAGTCTGAAAGTCACCGTGATTCCTTCTCTCCTTCATAGATATTCCCCGTCAAATGTAACAAAGATACTGCAGAGGGTTAAGGAGATATAGTTAGACACAAAAAGCAACTGCCACTAGGAGATGCCACAGCAGTCATCTAAAAATCATCCTCTTCACAGTAAGAACACAAGTGCCAAATTTCATAATCATCCTCGAAAATAGTAAAAATGGCCACTAGGTGGTGTAAAACATGTCAAATCCATCAGAAGCAGGACAGTGGTGCCAAGTAAAAATTCATGAAAATCAATGAAGGAACAACAAAGATCCATTTTGTTAAACACAAAGTGCCATTTGTTTTTAAATGATAGATGAATGCAGCTCTAATTGGTGACAGGCTGATCTTGCGTTAGGCACTAGTTGATGTAAAAGATGACCTAAGTTTCAGTGTTTGATAAATAGATAAGCGGGCACAAAAAATTGAACTGTCAACCGAAAAATAATGTACGATGGAAACAGATCCGCTCAGTATAATTAAGATCAATCAAAAAATTAAAGCGAGACAGACGCAAAAGAAATTCCCAATAAGTAACACAGTGACATTCAGATTCATCTGAATGTCACTGTCACACTTGCTATGCTCCTGTCATGTTTTATGAACATCTCTCTAGTGTTTAGCAGCTAGAAGGGTGGGAAGACAAGAGGTAGATATCAAACAACTAAAATTGCAATTAGGGAGGAGGCTATAAGTTTGATCCACTAGGAAGAAAGGGGGTGCCACCATGAAAAAGAAAACGTGCCAAATTTCAAGAGCATTAATCAAAAAACTTTGTAGAAAAACACAGACATAGAAAATAAAGTCCACGTTATGGGTACGACACTCAGGAAATTGTGCTCTTTGATTGATCATGAAATGCCATGACAACCAATCGATGAGTTTTTTAAGACAAAGCTGCAGACACCCCTCCGCCCTTACGTCCACCCGCCAGGACACCTACTGGCACTGACGTCCACCCGCCAGGACACCTACTGGCACTGACGACCACCCGCCAGGACACCTACTGGCACTGACGTCCACCCGCCAGGACACCTACTGGCACTGACGTCCACCCGCCAGGACACCTACTGGCACTGACGACCACCCGCCAGGACACCTACTGGCACTGACGCCCACTTGTCCAGATGCCCACCCGTCTGGATGTTCACCCACCCAGACGTCCACCCACCCACATGCCCACCCGCATGCACGCTCACTTTCCTGGATACTGCAAAAATGAAAAAATTTAACGAAGATACAATTTATAGCTGTTACAACCACCGACACATTGCGCTCAGAAACCATTAATAAAACAGAGTGCTCAACAGACATTAATTAATTTCTTTTTATTAATTGAAACAAGAATGGAAACAGTATTTTCAGTGTTAACATTGACCAATTGGAAATCAATGTTTAGAAACTTTTTAATCATAGACTGCGGAAAAATGCGAAAAAGCACAAACCTGGTGACCATGTAGAAAGAGGAAGTTTTGGGGGGCTTTTAGGAAATGTCTGCTTCAACAGACAAGTCTTTTTAGTGTTCTTAGGAAGTTTGTGTTTTGGCTTGTAGGCTGTAAAATAAATATAAGACCAGAGTTAAGATAACTAAGGCTGCAGACTGAAGTACTGTGCTAAGGCAACAAGAGCAATGCAGAGCGGTGAAATGCACCCACAACAGCACCGCAAACGTGCTTCTGTGGGCGTTTTCAATTTCATAAAAATGGCATTAGATGGTGCAGAATGCTTCAAACCCATCCGAGTTGAGAAGGAGGCGCCGACTCTGTAACACACAACTCTTTAACTCCTAAGATACAGAGGCAAATGCAAAAAAAAACAATATATACTAGGGGGTACAGCTATAGTCCAACTGGTCTGAAACTAATCGTCATCTGTTGCCATCTCCATAGGAGCCCATCAGCCAAATTACACAAAGATCCTTCAAACGGTTAAGGAAATAGTCGTAGATGCAAAAAAAGCAAAATTGTCCCTAGGGGTTGCCAGAATAGTCAAAACCATCGGTAAATCAACGTCAGACGGATCTTCTGTTCAGGAACACAACCGTCAATTTTCATAGTCCTTTGAGTGGTTTGGCAGATAGAGAGGCAGAAGTCAAAAACATACACAAAAATGTTTAAACTGCCACCAAGTGGCGCAAACATAAAATCTGTCCGCAATGGGAAGGCATCCACCTGAAGGTAGAAGATTGCTTCAACAATGCGAGCGACTCAGTATCAAGCTTTCAAACAAAAAGTTAAGTTGTGTTTTCAACAAAGTTTTTACTAAATATATGTGGAAGTGAAAACAACATTTAGTTTCAAATATTACAACAAAGGTAGGCAGTGATGTTAAACTTAGTTTTGGTTAATTTTTGAAGTGCCCAACCGCTAATATGTGGAGGAGGAAGTTCTCATCTCCTGTTGCCAAAATTCTTAATTTTCGAATAACTTTCAAACAATTTCTGGCACAATTGCTTTTCATTTTCTTCACGATTTCCATTACACTTGTCACTTTTTTCAATTTGGGACAAAAATAATTGCTAAAATTGCCACATTTTTATTTTCCAGAGGCTTATCACATTGTTACAAACGGTCAAAATTTTACACAAGAGCAACGCGGAGCATTGAAATGCGCCCACAATTGCACCGCATACGGTATCCTTCTAGGGTTGTTTATTGGTACCATAAAGTGGCCAGTAGAGGGCATACTTTGAAAAATGGAAAGGCATGGTCATTGTCTCCTCAATAGGCTAGGGGCAAAATGTGAGTAATCTTCATAATACAAGCACATCCTATACACCAGTTGCTTAAAGCACCACAGAAACATAGAATTAAAAACAAATTTACCAACATACGAGATTAGCACAGCATTAGAATGCCAGAAACAAATTTCTACTTGGAACTTTTCCTTCACAGTCACGAAGTAACACAAAGTATACACCTGAAGACCTATGAAAATACAGAGGTCAATGTAAAATACTAAAATTGCCACTAGAGGCAAATACTAAAATTGCCACTAGAGGCATACCGGTAATCAGAATCATCCTAAAGTCGTCATCGTCCGTTGTCAACATCACATAAATACACTTGCTAAATTTAGTAAAGATCCTGCAAACGGTTTGGGAGATACAGCCATGGGCGCAAAAAAACAAAACTGCCACTAGGAGGCGCCACAGTAGTCCAAATCGTCTGAAAATCATTGTCAGCTGTCTTCCTTATAGTAAGCACATACACGCCAATTTTCACAATCATCCTTTGAGCGGTTTGGTTGATAGAGGGGTGGACGCAAAAATACAGACTCGAAAACAGTAAAAATGGCCACTAGGTGGCGCAAACTACGTCGAATCCATCTGAAAACAGTAGGATAGCGTCATCTCACTAATAGGTGCCTACATACCAAATTTCATGAAAATCCGTTCAATACTTTTGAAGATACAAAGGTAAGCGTAAAAAAATAAAATTGCCACTAGGAGGCACACCGGTAGTCGGATCCGTCCGAAAGTTCGCACATGCCGTCCCATTCATGAATGGAACATATGTGCCAAATTTCATGAACGTATGTCAAAGGGTTTTGGAGATAGAGCAGCGGACGCCGGACGGACGCCAGACGGATGCCGCCCGGACGGACGGACGGACGGAGATGACGGCATAATGCGTCCACATATAAATATGTGGGCGCATAAAAATGTTGTTGGTAATAGCTACACCATACAAAACATGCTAAAAGTAAAGTAAATTTTTCTGAGAAGTTATTTTTGTTGAGAAATTTGACAAAATAAAATTTCACTTGTCTGCCATATTGCGTCCCAAACTGAAGAACTTTTACTGTATTCTTAAGTGGCTGTATGTCAAATACATGCTGAATGCTACAAAACAAAAACTACAAACCATGCTCATGTTTCATTGACTCCACAGGTGTCACTGTACATGTTGCCCCGTCTCCAGTCAAACTCTCTGCCAATGGCTTACTAGCTTTTGAAGACACTTTACATGCAGTTTTCAGGCTTTCAATCGCTGTTTCAGTAAATGATGATGTTGAATTACTAATTTTTTCTGCACTAGTTACCAGTGCTGCAGTTGACATAATTCTCCTAGCAGTTGATACGCTTCTGATTGTTGGTGTAATAGCTGGGATTGTCGTCATGGCAACAGATGGTGCCACTAATACACTAACAGTACTATTTGATGAACTCCCGCCATTTAATGTGGTACTTGCTACTGTCGCAGTTCTTGGTGTAGTTGTTGTTGATGTTGTTGCCATTGTTGATGTTGTTGCTCTTATTGTTCCCACTGACAGTCGTTGGCCAATAGTTTGCGCACCATCATCTGACTGTTGGGCGACTGGTGAATTATGAACAGTGAAGGAATGTAGCGACACCTGTTGGATGCTAGTGGAAGTGGGTGCTATGCTACTCTTGGCAGTCTTTGTGACTAGTTTCCTGGGTTTCTTCCTTTTCTTGGCTGCAATGAAGAAATTAGGGAGAAATAATGTGGTTCATGACACAATAAGTCAGACAATCACAACCGTCATAAGTGAAAGATCTGTATGCAACTCATGTAGACATAATAACTAACTTCATGTTTACATATTTTGTACTCACTTGTCTAAGCCATTAACATTTCATTTTCCTAGTTCAAAAACAGTCATACAATCTTGATATTTTAGTGCGACATTTGTCCTTTGTCAAATTGCTGTTGCCCATTGCTGATGTTTATCATAACCATTCTGACTAGAGATCCGAGTATAAAATGTGAGATGAGGTTAGTATTGTCAGAGGCCAACAGAGATACGTATTATAACCAAGAGCCCTTCATCCTCCAAAAGTCATGTATACTCTACACAGTGAATACCTGCCTCAACTCTACACAGTGAATACCTGCCTCAACTCTACACAGTGAATACCTGCCTCAACTCTACACAGTGAATACCTGCCTCAACTCTACACAGTGAATACCTGCCTCAACTCTACACAGTGAATACCTGCCTCAACTCTACACAGTGAATACCTGCCTCAACTCTACACAGTGAATACCTGCCTCAACGTATGATGCAATCCACCAGCAAATAAGAATTTTAGACCATTTTTAGTAATTACACCCAATGTCCTTAAAATCTGACTATCAACTTTACAAAAATATGACAGTGAAGAGTTCAGCCAACAAATTAACTGAACGAGGGCAAGTCACTAACAATTAAAGCTCTCCACACTAAGTTCACATCCGTGTAACCTTGGTAACATTACTATGCCATATTAAATGAACTGTTGAATGCATTCCAGTCAAAAACACAGTATATGGTTTCTTAATAATGACCCAAGTACCATTAGAAAACGGACAATCGCCGCACAAATAAAAAAGTTCATGTTAACTTAACGTTTTGTCTATTTATAAGATATCATCAGGATATGTACAGTAGAACAACAAGTGTCGATTATCATTCAAGTCACGTCCATGTGGTGAAATGATAGTGAGAGATACAGGGAAAGTAAGTAGGTAATCACCATAGTCGTAGGGTCACTGAGCTATGCATGTTATTGAGGGAATCAGTAGCATGCTGGTCCTGAATGGCCAAAGACTCCTTGATGCACAGATCAATAATGTTATGAAATATCTATGCTAAGATAGCGATGAGATGAGATATATCTGTGTTGAGATAGTGATATGATGAGATATATTCATGTTAAAATAGGGATGAGATAAATCTATGCTGAGATAGCGATATGATGACATATATCTATGCTGAGATAGCAATATGATGGGATATATCTATGTTAAGATTGCGATATGAGAAATATCAGTGATATAATGAGATAAAGCTATGCTAAGAGCCAATGAGATACCGTAAACATTCGGGTTAATGCCCATGTTCACTTAACTGCCCATCCCCAACTTAAGGTGGATTTCCGATTTAAGCGCCCACTGCTCGGTTAAGTGCCCCCCTGTGAGTTTTGAAGATTTCCAGTTAAGCGCCCAACTCTCGGTTAAGCGCCCATCCCCGACTTTTAAAGAGAAAAGATTTAGCGCCCAGTGATAATGAAACGATCGATGATCACAATGAGTGCAATGACGCCGGGCCTCCAAGACCGCGGTTTAGCAATGTGAATTACAATGCAAATAACGAATTACTGTCCTGAGTCATACACTTCCTTCAAACTATAATACTTAAACGTTTTTGTCACTTTATTTTCTTCCCATGTTCGCAAAGTTTAAAAACCCTGCCGGTGTCAAAACTTCCGCTTTCAGCGACTTTGTTTGTGGCGCTGAGTTTCCGTCTGCAGTGCACTACATAAAATATATATTCGAAAAATCAGGCCAGAGAAATGTGACATTAGTTTTACCAAATTCTCTTAAGGTGGGAAGCTCTTGTATTTTGAAGAAATCCCATAACTCAGGGAAAGATATCAAATTCTCAACATACTGATGAATGTAACTGCTGGGTTATAGAGGATGTGTTGCGACCGAAGGGACAGTACAAGTGCCTTACTGGGTCACCGATTTGCTGCCTCTCGATTTCTGAATTCAAAGGTTGGATACGTTGCTGTATATTTGTGTATGATCTTGAGGTAATAAAAAACTGCTAATCAAATTTTGTTTTTCGCTTCTTGCATCTCAGTCAAACTGGCGTTAGCAGATTTAACTAAGCAGAAGAGATGAAATTCCCACTAGCGGACACAGCGTCCTCCTCAAAGCTGTCGTCTATTGTTAGCTTCATATACATAAACTTATTAAATTTAATAAAGATCCTGTAGTAGATTTAGGAGATACAGCTATGGCCGCAAAACAAAACAAGAGCAACGCAGAGCGTTGAAATGTGCCCACAATTGCACCGCATACGGTATCCTTCTAGGGTTCTTTATTGGTACCATAAAGTGGCCAGTAGAGGGCATATATGTAGTATGTTGTACTTTGCAAAATGGAAAGGCATGGTCATTGTCTCCTCAATAGGCTAGGGGCAAAATGTGAGTGATCTTCATAATACAAGCACATCCAATACATCAGTTGCTTAAAGCACCACAGAAACATAGAATTAAAAACAAATTTACCACCATACGAGATTAGCACAGCATTAGAATGCCAGAAACAAATTTCTACTTGGAACTTTTCCTTCATAGTCACAAAGTAACACAAAGTATACACATGATGACCTATGAAAATACAGAGGTCAATGTAAAATGCTAAAATTGCCACTTGAGGCATACCGGTAGTCAGAATCATCCTAAAGTCGTCATCGTCCGTTGTCAACATCACATAAATACACTTGCTAAATCTAGTAAAGATCCTGCAAACGGTTTGGGAGATACAGCCATGGGCGCAAAAAAAACTGCCACTAGGAGGCGCCACAGTAACCAAAGTCATGGGAAATTCAGCGTCAGCCGTCTTCTTCATAGTAAGAACATACATGCCAATTTTCACAATCATCCTTCAAGCGGTTTGGTTGATAGAGGGGTGGACGCACAAAAACAGACTCGAAAACACTAAAAATGGCCACTAGGTGGCGCAAACTATGTCGAATCCATCTGAAAACGGGAGGATAGCGTCATCTCACTAATAGGTGCCTACATACCAAATTTCAGGAAAATCCGTTCAGGACTTTTGAAGATACAAAGGTAAGCATAAAAAATTAAAATTGCCACTAGGGTGCACACCGGTAGTCGGATTCGTCCAAAAGTCGTCATCTTCCGTTGTTAACATNCTTTTGAAGATACACTAGGGGTGTGCCACTAGGGGGCACACCGGTAGTCGGATCCGTCCGAAAGTTCGCACATGCCGTCCCATTCATGAATGGAACATATGTGCCAAATTTCATAAACGTATGTCAAAGGGTTTTGGAGATAAAGCAGCGGGCGCCGGATGGACGCCGCCTGGACGGACGGACCCCGCCTGGACGGACGGACGCCGCCTGGACGGACGGACGGAGATGACGGCATAATGCGTCTACATATAAATATGTGGGCGCATAACAAAACCACCACTAAGAGGTGCCACAGTAACTGAAGTTGTCAGTGTAACCGTCCTCTTCACACTGAGTACACGCCAATTTTCAAAATCATCCTTAGAATGTTTTGGTTGATAGAGGGGTGGACGCCAAAAACTCGAAAACGGTAAACATGACAACTAGGTGGCGCAAAATACCTCAAATTCATACAAAAATGGAAGGATAGCATAACCGCAACAATAAATGCCTATATTCCAATTTGATGAAACTCCATTGGGGACCTTTGAATATACAGAGATAAACATAAAAAAATAAAATAGCCACTGGGGGGACACTGGTGGTCAGATCCTTGTGAAAGTCGTCATTTGTTCTCAAAACCATGTAAATATGGCGCAAACTACGTCGAATCCATCCGAAAACAAGAGGATAGTTTCATCTCACTAATAGATGCCTATATTCCGAATTTTATGAAACTACGTTGAGGACTTCCGAAGATACAGAGGTAAGCGCAAAAACTAAAATTGCCACTAGGGGGCACACCGGTCATTGGAGAGATCCAAAATTCGTCGTCATCCGTCATCAGCTTCATAGAAACACAACTGTCAAATCTCATCAAGATCCTGTGAGGGGTTTAGGAGATACAGCTGGGGACGCCGGACGACCAGACAGACAGAGATGACAGCAATATGCGACCACATATAAATATGTGGCGCATAAAAAACATGAGCGTCGGTATTAACATCTATTAAAATCTTCCCCATGTTTCGATTGATATGTGTTTTCACAAGGCTATGAAACAGATTGACAGCTATACTATAAAACCTAGATTTTTTTCAGGAAACTGGTTATATTTTATAGAAAAATGTAGGTTTATGATTAGTTTCCATTTTAGACACTACAAAAAGAAAGTAAACATTTCAAGTTTTATTTGTCATTAAGTTTCTAAACCTCAAATGCGAAACAGACAGAAGTCAAAGATTATTACTCTCGAGTTCCGAATAGTCGTATCTATACGATTATTTTTTTCAGACTCGTTTTCCGGTCTATACGACGCTTATTCAGGTCTCTACATTTATTAATTTGCTAACCTTTTTCCACTCTCCACGATTATTTGATTCAGCAAGTTCTCAATTTTTGTTTCATTCATTACAAATTTGTTACACAAAAACTTAACCGCTGACACCGGGTATCGTACCCCGGTCGTAAGACGTGGTTATATAGCTTTTAATTCGCTCTAAACCACTAGACCACGAGACACTCAGTTCAGATTTCGTAATTTAAGGACAGCGTCCAGCGTCTAAAACACCTTTTCACACCAGAAATGCATGTATTATTCATAAAAAATATTGTTTTTGCTTCTTACATACCATGGAAAGTAATTAATTGCGACGCAAATTACACCGCTCATAATTTGACGCCCCTTCGAGCGCCCCACAAAATATCTCAACCAATCAGCGTAAAGTGGTTCATATGACATCATCGTGGCCACGAATTTACTGGTGTGCGGGTGTAGCAATGTTAGCGACAATGGGATACATTTGCACAACTTCCCCACCAATCACGTCGTGTGCTGTATAGAATACACGGAATAGATCCGTATCCATGACAAGGCCTGGCGAGTAACTTTCCTGATCGGCAAGATCTGATTTAGTCTTGGTGCAAATCTGTATACAAACTCTACAGCTTCGTGTCGATGTGGGTAAAAAGGACTAAAATCTGACGCAGAAATAGTGTCATTAAAAGCTGCACCGCTCTTTGAGTAAACCAAATTATTTACCGGTGTTGGAAGAATTATTGTTCTAGGCCTACCGCTCATCTACTGCTAAAATTGAAGTGCGCTCTTGGGAGTCGGCGTTTGGCGATTACATCACCTGACCCGAACAGTTTCTTTCCCCCCAGTTCATTCTTCCATCAACTGTTCTTTGCTGCCACAAAGTTGCGTACTGTCACAACGAATTGTCGGAACTGGTCTCATTTCGTTACAAGTTATTAGCATTTTTAAGACCAACAAACCGAATTTAGAACAAACTTTACTGCTGCGAAGCTGTTATCATGTCCCAAAAGTAGTCGCAAAATTTTAGTACGGCGCGTGCGCGTGTCAGTCACGAGCGCACTGTTTTCAGAACGACAGACTTCCTTTGTTACACCATAGATTATAGTCTATGGTTACACAACTCAAAAGGCACAGAGTAATGCTAGAAAATGACGTTTATTAGATTGCTCTTCCCGCAAACGACTGGCAACGGGCAAGCTGAGTGTCCGAACTGTCTCCCAGATTATGCATGCATCCCAGCCGTCGGTCGTTGGTTCTGCCATATAAGTTTCACGACGAGGTGACTAACACAACTCATACCCGGCCTGTATGAGATTTAGTCTATAGTCTATGGTTTAACAGAGCTTCACAGTGTTACCTTGCTGTATTTTGGCGATAGTCTTCAAACAGCTAGCTGGCTGGCTACAAAAAAAATCTGAAGAGTGCACTTCAAAGTTTAGTGTTACTGTTCCGGCCCAGAGTATAGGGAATCCGGCCCAAATCCAGAATATTCTGTCTGATTTGGATCCTTCCCGTAGGCCTAACGGAATTCTGACACTGAATTTAAAACGTTCAATTGGTTACAAATTCTTATAATTAGGTATGTTTTTATGCAATCCAGACTTTATTTCGTAGTTTTAATTTATTACAGACACTCACAATGTTGTGTTGCTAATAAATTTTCAATTTTTTTTGGTTGACCGAGTCAAAATTGCGACGATTAAGCTACGGGCTGCAGCATTTCAAGGCGACTTATTTTGAAAATTGAGTTTCTAATGTAAAACTTTTCAATGAATTTGATTATAAATGCATTGTACGAAAAGATCGAGCTGATATGTGTCGTAACGTTTCCTACTAATTTGCACCAAATTAAACGGCCTATTGTCGCCTATACCAATACGGGGACACACACTCGACAGCCGCCCGTAGGCCTATTGTTGCCTATACCAATACGGGGACACACACTCGACAGCCGCCCGTAGGCCTATTGTCGCCTATACCAATACGGGGACACACACTCGATAGCCGCCCGTAGGCCTATTGTCGCCTATACCAATACGGGGACACACACTCAACAGTCGCCCGTAGGCCTATTGTCGCCTATACCAATACGGGGATACACACTTGACAGCCGCCCGTAGGCCTCTTGTCGCCTATACCAATACGGGGACACACACTCGACAGCCGCCCGTAGGCCTATTGGAATCGTGCAGCATTCACACCTTCGGCTTCAAAAGGACATGGATGCAAAGTTCCTAATATTAAAGTTTTTGTATCAAGCAAATTACTCTTTATAATAAATATTGTGAAATTGCTGATAACAATTCAGACGAAGCATTTTGTTTTTCCGGCTGTCCCGACGGCCCCAGTTACATTCCCGGGGATTCCCATACGGGCCCGTATGAGAATATGTGCTAAATAATTGAATAAAAAATTCTAAAGGTAATGATTTTGATCAATTTTAATACTAACTGACATGAAATGAAAAATTAATGAGTTTCCTTGATTTTCCAC
Organism: Phoronis australis; assembly: GCA_002633005.1. NCBI lineage: Eukaryota > Metazoa > Phoronida > Phoronidae > Phoronis > Phoronis australis. The sequence goes on from NMRA01000276.1 coordinate 244,154, forward strand.
GTATTTTGCACTAAATTAAATGGCCAGTCATCGCTGATTCCAATACTTTGGAGACACGGTGAAAGCCAAGATCGTGGTAACGATGATGTCATAGACTCTGATTGGCACGAGCGCCGTCTCAAGTTTTTTTTTGGCGCTAAATGGGGTTCATGATGGGGCTACTGTATTGTCAAAGGCCTACTTAATTAATGACTGGGGTATGCTGTGACACATGATTTTGATGCTTTTCATCAATAAATGTGTTTTAGATGTAAAAATAGTCATTATGGCACCATACTTGGCCTTTAAAAGATCTATATACGACTACGCATTACACACGAAAGTCATGTGTCATACACAATAAAAGATTTTATTCGCTAAAATATACAACTGTATGTTTCAAAACGTAAATAATCGGACTCCCAAGCCAGGGGTTACGCAGCGGCGGTCTGCTGGACGGCCAGAATGTTATTTTGGACGGGTTCAACGGGATCGGTCAGAATTAAGAAAGTGTTGGCAAAATTTAAAAAGCTTGAAATGATGACCACTTCTCTTAATATTAACGGCTGGTCGGCTGTCGCTCAAATAGGCCATCAGTAATTTCAGAAATGATGAATTTAATGCACAAAAAGTGCATTTTTCAATATTCCACGCGCCCAGTGACACAGATCGTTGTTACTGGCAGCTCAATATAAATATGAATAAAAACGCTTTCGACGAGTTTCATTGAGTGATCCAATATTTATGATTGCACCCTGTGAAAAACTGACAAGCCGTAACAACTCTTCACTGTGTCTGTCCCTGAAGTTTGCGTTTTCGGGGGAGTAATTCCGGGATTTTGCAAAGCCAGTGTCATCTACAGTTTCCGAAATTATTGACATGCGCATTCTACATACTTAATTATGTCGTCTGCCGCGCAAAGGCCTAGGATTATTTTACAAACCAAGATATGTTCCAGATACAGACATTGATTCAGACGCTGTTATGACAAATAATCCAGCTATAGATACGGACCGTGGTGATAACGCGGCAAGTCAACGAAGCGCAAATACCCGTGCAGTAAATGAATGGTGTGGAACCTTTCAATCAACCTAGGAACCAGCCTCCCGTTCAGTAACGCTAGGACCTCGCTAAAAAGCAAGACTTTGCGAGATTACGTGAAATAATGCCGTGTGTTTCAAATGAGAACATGTGACTCTGGCTACATTTAAGCTAGGTCCTAGCATAGGTCCTAGCGTTACTGAACGCACGCCAGGTTTCTAGAATCAACAAAGTACCAACAAGTTGCACGACAACATCGGACATCAGCATTTTAAAAATTCGCTCCAAACTTGAGAATAGATTGTTTTTATTAACAGGAAGAATGGACTTGTGACAATCTTGAAAATGACATAGTTGCTAACGTTCGACAATCCAGTCGATAGCTATTGAAATTGATTTCTACTTGCTCTCCCGTCCAAATAAATGGAAAAGCGCACGTGAATCGGTTTATTTATTATACCTAATTAGATATTCAAGATGGTGGACATAGTTGTGGTCGTGGACTCGAATGTTGGGCAATTCTGCAAGAATGTAAAACTTTGACGGTACCGACTTTTTGATGTCAAATTCTGACGAACATTACGAGGGTATTGACTATGAACATTGTGCACAACATGAGATTGAGAGAAACAAGAAAGGCTCGACTGTCAGGAACATGTATGATAAAAATGAGACTCGTTTTACCAAGACACTTTATTGTCTTAATTCAGACTGTCGGCTTCGTGGAAGACTGGACGTTGCTGCTGAAATCTTTACCTCCTTGCTATAATTTTTGGACTTAGTCGTCATTGGCATCTCTAGTATGAATGTCACATTCTTTTTTGAGTAAAATGATAACGCATACTGTTTGAAACACATCTACATAGACTTCCATTTAAAGTTATTGAATAAACGAATGGTCTTTGTTTTAGCAATGACACTTTATTCCACTTCACTGTACTATGTTATGGCATGTGTGGATACACCACTGCAATAATTTAACTGTGCTAATGTTCAATTTAAAAGTTTTTCTTTGAAACAATTACTTAAAGCGGTGGTAAGTCACTGAGACAGAATATGCTTCTTTGCACTATTATTCCAATCCCATCTACATCATTATCAGACTTTGCACTTCCTATTATTTCCATCTACCGTCACTAGATTTTACGCAAATTTGTAATCAATGTTATTATTCCAGTCTATATTATTTTTAATTTTCCACAAATTTCCCGCCTATACCATTATTCCTTAGAATTTGCTGTTTTGCATTATTCCTTTCTATATCATTATTAGATTTTACCTAAATTTGTTGTCAATATTATTATTCCAGTCTATACTATGTTTAAATTTCCACAAATTCGTCGTCTATACCATTATTCCATTCTATACTATTATTAATTTTTTCCGACAAATTTCCGGCCTATACTATTATTCCACTTTTCTAGTGACAAAAATGTTGGGTCTATACTATTATTAAAGTCTCTACTATTATTAAAAATCGCGAAATTTTCCAGTCTATACTATTATTGCTGTCTCTACTACTATTCGGAACTCCAGAGTACTAGTTAAACTTCCAGCCAAGTAATGAATTGGTCCTCGTCTTACCTTGAATGCTGCCCCCTGAGATTTGACCAACGGCCTTACCTTGGTTAATCTTCATGTCAGGTAATGACTTGGTCCTCGACTTCCCGCGCATGCTTCCTCCAGAGATAGGACCCACAGCCTTGACAGCAGACGAGTACAAATCTGCAAGGTCACACAGCATTTCAACTTCCAAACTAAAATAAGTGTGTTTTCATTCAACAAAATGGACATGTTCTTTTACAAAACCTCCCAGCTGCTGACTGGTATCATTTCTAAAATACATTATTGTCAATTTACACCAACCTCTAGACTATTTAAATAGACCAAGATTTATTGAAATGATGTTATTACAGCATCACCTCAAAGTGATGTACAGGACTGCTGACTGTTTGATTCCTACAATATGCAGTAAAGGATAAGCAAGTAATTTTCAATAAAATCAAAACGGCTAGACTTGATTCCGTCTGCCAGGTCAGTCGGGTCAACCCTACAAAACTTTCCATTGATTCCCATGACTACCAGCTCGCAAACCAGTCAGGTGTATATCACGTGAGCAATCAAGAGCAATCAATAAGACAAAACGTCACTCAATAAGACAGAGTACCTATCAATAAGGCAGAGTAGCGCTCAATAAGGCAGAGTAGCGCTCAATAAGGCAGAGTAGCGCTCAATAAGGCAGAGTAGCCCTCAATAAGGCAGAGTAGCGCTCAATAAGGCAGAGTAGCGCTCAATAAGGCAGAGTAGCGCTCAATAAGGCAGAGTAGCGCTCAATAAGGCAGAGTAGCCCTCAATAAGGCAGAGTAGCGCTCAATATGGCAGAGTAGTGCTCAATAAGTCAGAGTAACGCTCAATAAGGCAGAGTAGCGCTCAATAAGGCAGAGTGGCGCTCAATAAGGCAGAGTGGCGCTCAATAAGGCACAGAGTGGCGCTCAATAAGGCAGAGTGGCGCTCAATAAGGCAGAGTACCGCTCAATAAGGCAGAGTTCCGCTCAATAAGGCAGAGTTCCGCTCAATAAGACAGAGTATCACTTCTAAGGAGCATTCATATAGTTGCAACTAGTTCACATAGGAGCACCAAAAGCACCAAATGGATACAGTTACCACTGGTTCATATGTGAGTAATGGTACATGTACAATGAGTTCGCATGAGAGTACTGATAGTTACCACAAGTTCACATGAAAGCAGCAATGCTACAAAGAAGACTAATCCATAAACAACCTTGTTGGAGACTTTGATTAGTTCTGCATAACTTATTTAGGAAGCTAAAAGTAATCTTTACTTAGAAGACACATGTAGTACTAACCAGCAGACCCAGGAGACAGCATTTTGGGTAGAATTTTCTTCGCTGGACTTGTTGTTAACATCTTAGTTGAATGGGAAATTGGAGTATGGGCACCTGTTATGATAGCTGAAACATATAACTGGAGAATGAGCACCTGTTATGATAGCTGAAACATATAACTGGAGTATGAGCACCTGTTATGATAGCTGAAACATATAATTGGAGTATGAGCACCTGTTATGATAGCTGAAACATATAATTGATGATGCTCACGAGGCTTCAATAATAAAATAATTCAATCACATGGCTTTACTAAAAGGAACACATTAAATGGATTTACCCATCAGAGTGTAATAATGGAAACTTACTCATTTCAAACTTTAACACTACTCATCCAGACTTAGTTGAGGTGAGAGCAAGTTCATTGCAATTAAGTGTTTCTCTTGACTTGCTACTAAACCTCTTCTATACCTACTAATGCCCAAGACACAGATTCCGATGCCAATTTCATCACATGGGCCAATAATCAGATGATGATTGCGAGGATCAGGTCAACATCAGCATCCAACATCACAAATCAAGTACCATCAGACAAAGTCACATTTTCCTGGTGTACAGGGATGTCAGATGACCAGCTGTCACCGACATCAATGCAATATTCAGGTGATATTCAAGATTGTTTATCAACCGTTATCTCGACATATCAGATTAGCGTAGAGTTTCAATTCTTATAACTGTAAAGCATGAATCTCATGTCAGGTGATGTTTGACCAATGCCGCTGATTACGTTCAGATTTTCGTAGGATCAGGAGGTGGCGCGAGAATAAAAACAGCAGACAAGTGTGTACAAATCAGCCAGACATCAGCTGATCATTTGGAAATGGCCATTGGCAAAGGGCAATCGCCAGCCAATATGAGCGCCCACAACTGCACTGCAAACATTATGCTTCTTGGGCTGTTTAGAAGCCTAAAAAATGGCCACTAGTTGGCGCAGAATACGTCGAACCCATCTGCAAATGGGATAGGCTTGTTGTCGCCTTCATGGAGACCTATTTGACAAATTTCCTGAAAAACCATCTAGAAACTCCCAAAGATACAAGGGCAAATCGAAAAAATGACTCATTGAGCAGTTTGATTGATAGAAAGGTAGATGCCAAAAAACACTCAATATGCTAAAAATAGCCACTAAGTGGCATAAAATACAACACAAGATAAAAGTTTCAGACAAAATGGACTTTCCCATTATGAGTAGTTGTTCCAAATGACAGAGAATGAAGAGGAATGAAGAGAAGGTGGCAAAGATATTTGACAATTAGAATATTGCCAGCCTTATAAGTATTAACAGTCAGTTTTGTTATTAAATAACAGAACATTGCCAGCCTTTTAGCTATTAACAGTCAGTTTTGTTATCAAATAACAGAATATTGCCAGCCTTATAGCTATTAACAGTCAGTTTTGTTATTAAATAACAGCATATTGCCAGCCTTATAGCTATTAACCGTCAGCTTTGTTATTAAATAACAGAGTATTGCCAGCCTTATAAGTATTAAGTCACTTTTGTTATTAAATAACAGAGTTAGGTGCCATGATGGGAAGACAGTATTTTGTACGATTACTTTTGTCTTGCACTGTCATATCTGTTTGAGAGCCTGTTATCAGTAAAGGTCGACTCCGAACTCCGTCTGGAAAAAAGACAATACGTTTTGGAACCCTGTTTAAAAAAGAAAACAAAGTACTCAGTTTCTATTGCTTGCATAATATTATATAAACATTTCAAAAATTAAAAAGAATGTCCTAACTTTAAATGTTTTCATTAATCATTTCAAAATATTAAACTTTCTTGTTGAGAAGTACATTATCTAATAGTTAACTTTCTTGTTAAGAAGTACATTATCTAATAGTTAACTTTCTTGTTGAGAAGTACATTATCTAATTGTTAACTATTTGTCATGTTATGTCTGAAGAATTATACGGCAAAAAATCCGTTAGGAAATGGGAAGGCAGCAATTTCTCCGCAAAGACGCAATAGCACGATTTCAGTCATCTGTAACTATAGGGTCATAGTAACAAAATAAAGAAGCCATTAGTACCTAAAGGGTCATAGTAACAAAATCCACACTTGGCATGATCTGGAGCCCAGAGATACTCTGCCACTTCAGATTTACCACGGAGTCAGAAGATTCATTCAGGAACCATTGAACAGGGCTGTCAATCCATTAAGCACAACCTTCATATTAAAAATCTGTACTTTGAAAGTGAAAACTTGTAGGATTTTTGGCATTTTTAGAAAGTTTCAATTGCGATACATCCCAAAAATCAATATTTGATTTTAAATTGTGTTTATCAAAAAAGCAACATCACCAACACCAGTCGTCAAGGTTAATTTCTGGTTCAGCAAGCCTTGTAAAGCCTGATCCATGCCGGTGATATAGACGCCCAGATTCTCAGTACTGAAGTCAGCGTAACTAAACGCAGTGAATTCCTATTCTCGTTTTCTAAATTTTGTAATCTCATTCTTTGGAGTATTTGTCACCGAAGTTTCATTCTCAACATCTTAAAATAATTTTAAAGCACGATATACCACAAAGCAAAGCAAAGAAAGCGTTTTTCAATGGTCAGTCCTTCACAACGCAAGTGAAATTGACAATCACAAAAGAGAAGTTTGGTTTACAAGTTGCATTATACAATAGTACTCTCGAGGATTTCCGTCACTTTCCAGCATTTGCTGCCTCAATCTTCGCTCATCTGGATGCTATAATTCTGAAGATACTTTTTAACTTCATGTGATTTTTTGAAGACAATGTACAAAATCTTTAAAATCTGGAAGACTGAACAAAGCGATTTTTTAGATCCTTGAAGTACGTAGGATACGGATGAACCCTTAACAGTTGGCAGCCCTGGAATAATGATGTGATGGGTGAATTTAAATATATAATTCTTAAAAGAATTCATAACATTATAAAATGCTATCGATAGCTATAGTCGGTGGGCCCCCCCAAAGTACTCACAAGGATGAACGCTATGAGATCTGGCCCACCGACTACTATAGCTCATGAACTATTCACACCATGGTTTACCTACCATTATCTAAGTAGGTCACTGGTGATAGAATGGTGATGTGGTCAACCATAGAGGGCGGTACAGTCTGGCCCAAGTGAAACTGCCTATTGTTAATGACAACTTTATCTCTTCCCTTTACTTCACCAACAATAGTAACAGGCTGGGCAGGAAACAACCTTTCTACAGACATTTTCTTGATGCCAGACAGGTTGGAAGACACAGGCTGATCAAACAGGGGATTATCAGGTACACACGGAGTATGTGGAGGGGTGTTCAAGTCGTTGGAACCTGTAAAACAAGAGCAACTCTGAGCGTTGAAATGCGCCTACGAATGCACCGCTAACGGTGTGCTTCTAGGGATGTTTATTTGGAACATAAAAATTTGCAACAGGATGGCACAAAATATGTCGAATCCATCTGAGAACTTGTATGTGTCATCAAAGCTATTTACCAAATTTCATAACAATATTGTCACGGAACTTCTGAGAAAACAGAGGGAAATGAAAAAAATGAAACTGCCACAAAGAGGCTCCACAGTAGATAAAAGTCATCGGAAAATCATCGTCAGACTTCCTCTTCCCATTAGGAACATGAATGCCAATTTCCACAACCATCCTTAGAGTGGTTTGGTTGACAGAAAGGCAGACGTCAAATAACAAGACTCAAAAACAGTAAAAATGGCCACATGGTGGCACAAAATGCCTCGAATTTTACCGAAAACCGAATGATAGCGTCACCTCACTAAGAGATGCCTAACTGCCAAATTTTATGAAAATCTATTGACGATCCTTTAAGACAATTGCCACTAGGGGGCACACTGGTAGCCCGATCCATCCGAAAGTCGTCATCCTCTGTAGTCAACTTCATATAAATACTTCAGGAAAATTCAATAAAGATCCTGTAGAGCATTTAGGAGATACAGCCATGGGTGCAAAAACAAACAAAACTGCCACTAGGAGGCGCCATAGTATTCCAAGTCATCGTACAATCATTGTCAGCCGCCCTCTTCACAGTACGAACATATGCGTCTGCGTCCTTTTAGCTCGCCCGTCCACTCCCAACCCACACATTTTTGGCTGCAGGGCGGTAGTATTTGCCGCCCGAAACATAAAGAGCAACTTCCGCTTTTCGAGGTGAACGTCGTCTGCAACGCCGCGGTAAGAAAGGAATTTGCAGCGGAAATTTTATATCAAATCCGATTTTTTTACGCAGAAAGCACATTTGAAAAACGCGGAAATCCGCGTTCCCGCGGAAAATTCCAAGCCCTGTTCATGGGAACACATCTGCCAAATCTCATTAAGATCTTGTGAAAGGTTTAGGAGATACAGCCATGAGCGCAAAAGCAAACAAACATGCCACTAGGAGGCGCCACAGTTGTCGAAGTCGTCGGAAAATCATTGTCAGTCACCCAGGACCCTCTTCACAGTAAGAACATATATGCTTATTTTCAAAATCATTCCTAGAGCGGTTCAGTTGATAGAACGGCCGACACAAAAAACTCGAAAACAGTAAAAATGGCCACTAGGTGGCGCTAAGTACCTTGAATCTGTCCAAAAACGGGAGGATGGCATCACCTCACTAATAGATGCCTAACTTCCAAATTTTATGAAAATCCGTTGAGGACATCCGAAGATACAGAGGTAAGCGTAAAAAAATAAAATTGCCACTAGGGGACACACCGGTAGTCGGAGAAGTTTGAAATTAATCGTCGTCCGTTGTCAGCTTCATGGGAACACATCTGCCAAATCTCATCAAGATCCTGTGAGGGGTTTAGGAGATACAGCTGCGGACGCCGGACGCCCGGACAGAGATGACAGCAATATGCGACCACATAAATATGTGGGCGCATAAAAATTAACACAGCTGAGCAGATTGCAACGCTTTGAACCAGACAAAATCCCAGATCTCATTTTCAAAATCCAGCTCACATTCATATATGCCAGCTCGCAAATTTGCTCCCCAAAATTGATTTTTGGATCGTCAAGAAAATGTTTAGATTATGTTCTCACAAATTTCAAGTCGCAAAAATTGAGTTCATACATACAGGTATGGCGTCACTGTTCTTCACGACCGCCATTGAAAAGCAATAGAGGGCAAGACTAGCTGCCGACGTAAAAGTTGAATAAGTGCTCTCTAACCGACAAGTGCAATTGAGTAGCTAAGTCTAACGTGAAAAGGAGAAAATACCCAATGAAGAAGTACCTGCAGTTTTGCTAGGTGTGACCTGCTAAATGGCTGTCAACAAAGTCGTTAAAGATCTAATTAAAACTAACTCTGAGTGCAATATCCCTCCATTTCTTGTTCACAGCCCAAATTTTGCAACTTAACTCGATATTGAAAAAAAATCCTGTTGAAAAAATCAGTGAAACACTGCTCTAGCCGAATGACGTATTCACAAGCGCAGGAAAAATTCCGTGCAAATTTCACAACAAAAATGTGGGACTTGTGCTCTTTTATATACTCAACAATTAGATTTCCATGAAATGAAAGGCCTCAAAATAATTCCCAACTGCACGCACGTTTCCATCGCGTGATTCGAGTTTGTTCCTCAATACCTTCCATGTACAGGAAAAATAGGTCAGTCACACAACGACATGCATGTCACTAAATGTTAACTTCTTTTTGCAGGTATAAAACAAAGCTGGGGTTTAGTTTTTACACATTGAGAAAAGATGTTCTTTGTTTGAAAACTGAATTTGTTGTGTAAAATGAGAGTGAGTCATTATATAGGCTGAATGTTCATTTATAGTGCGCTGTGATTGCCCCTAGTCTGTACTGTGGGCAATTAACTGGAAATTCTTAAAAGTTGAGGGGGAACGCTTAGTAGAGGAGTGAACACTTATTATGAAACATCTCAAAGGTGTTTGCGGTAATTAGATATTGAAAGACTGCAATGGCAAGAAATGTTATTATAATATGATTTTGCGATCCAAACTCAATTTAGTAGGGATGACTTTCTGGCTATCGTTACAACCTACATAGTACCCCTTTTAGCCATCCGGAATAATTTTGTTTTTAATTGCCCGCTTCAGCCGGAACAAGATTCTTTCTATTGGAGTCTGAAAATTTCAAGGCAAAAAAATGGTGGGGGTGTATGATGAGAATACTAACAAGAGCAACGCAGAGCGTTGAAATGCGCCCACAATTGCACCGTATACGGTATCCTTCTAGGGTTGTTTATTGGACCCATCAAAAGGCCCATCCTTCCCATCAAAAGGCCCATCCTTCCCATCAAAAGGCACATCCTTCCCATCAAAAGGCCTATCCTTCCAAATGACAGTCTGAGCTCACTAATGGATAATGAAGCTGAGTGTGTGCCACTGACCTGCCCTGCTGCCTCCTGTTGGTGAAGTCACCCAACACTTGCACCACATCCTTGATCCTCTGTTGAATCAGCTGTAAGTCTGTTGCCTGAGCACTATCTTTTTCAATTTCTTGACCACTAGGCAATGTGTAGGTCTCTGTTTGAGCAATATTTGTCTGCAATTCCTCCTCAGCTAGTTTGCTGAAAAGTAACAATATGTTCTAAAGCAGAGCATGTTGCCTCATGACAGTGATCATTTGTACGTCAGATTCAGGTAAAGAGAAACAATCCAGGGACTGAAGTTGTGTTGGACAAGAGCAATGCAATGCGTCAGTGTGCTGCCTATAACTACCACCCATTACAGGGCATTATACACTTGTTTAACTTCCTCTGACCAAAGTGNCAGTGATAATGTATGCTAAGTGTAGAGGGGTCATTAGAACATACAGTGATAATGTATGCTAAGTGTAGAGGGGTCATTAGAACATACAGTGATAATGTATGCTAAGTGTAGAGGGGTCATTAGAACATACAGTGATAATGTATGCCACTGAGTCTACAGTGAAGGTCATCATTTCAGTATACACCAACATCTTGCCTAGATTAATATTTGGCACATTTCGGTCGGTCATTTCCCTGACCCGACTATCTTCAGGTGTTATAGCCTTTTTAAAAGAACCAACAAGGGTGCATGGTATATTCATGGATTGGTAATCAATAGCGAGCACTTTTTATTTACTTTCAATTTATTTATTTTTACTTTTTAACATTTTGTTCTTGTGGCAAGCTGCGGATGAACTTGGAACTTGTAGATTGTCAGTCCAAGACTATAACCACTATACCGACCAGTCATTTATTAACTTTGAAGGAAATTTGCTATACATGTATATTTTCCTGCCGTATGGTACTCAATGTAAAATTCAGATCTATTTGGTAATGGAGGTCTCTTACCGGTGTCCTGCACCACCTGCTGACTGTGCCCCTCAGCTTGTTGAAGGTACTCCTTCTCAATGAACTGATGTTTGTCGACGTTGAACAAGTTAAATAAGGCATCAAATGCTGGGTCATTTCTGGTCATGTCAATGATGTCTTGGATGTTAGTATTCTGTAATATAGAGACAAACAAAATACATTTTTATTGAAACCTGATTCCTTGGTTGAGTTTGTCACTGGACACAGCGCAAAAACTTAATGTTTTTAATCAAATTTACAAATTAACACAACTATAAGCGAATAAAGGTGGAAAATTAGAGAAAATGAACAATACGTATAACTGTAAACCCAATAGTACAGTTGTAGTTGTAAACCCTGAATGAAACAGAGCGACTTCATAAGCCGGGGCTAACTATAGTAAGCAGACTTCATAAGCCCGGGCTAACTATAGTAAACAGAGAGACTTCATAAGCCCGGACTAACTATAGTAAGCAGACTTCATAAGCCCGGGCTAACTATAGTAAACAGAGAGACTTCATAAGCCCGGACTAACTATAGTAAACAGAGAGACTTCATAAGCCCGGGCTAACTATAGTAAACAGAGAGACTTCATAAGCCCGGGCTAACTATAGTAAACAGAGAGACTTCATAAGCCCGGGCTAACTATAGTAAACAGAGAGACTTCATAAGCCCGGGCTTACTATAGTAAGCAGTCAGCATCAACTAAAATTAAGGTTCCAGAAATTTAATCCAAGAAACAAAGAAATGCTGACAAGGCCACGTGACAAGGCCACGTGACAAGGCCACGTGACAAGGCCACGTGACAAGGCCACGTGACAAGGCCACGTGACAAGGCCACGTGACAAGGCCACGTGACAAGGCCACGTGACAAGGCCACGTGACAAGGCCATGTGACAAGGCCATGTGATACCTCATCACTCAGGATTGCATCCAACGATTTGTTCTCTAGTTTCAATTCTTGTTCTTCCTGCCAACAGTCCGATTTAGTAGCCACCACTTTGTTGATATTCTCAGCTATCTTCTCTGCCAGGTGCTCCAGAGCAGGCTGAAAGGAACCAATATAATTCAAAGGAAATGAAGCCAGCAATGAACAATTTAACTTCACATGCTAACCTGTAATGCACCTTTAAATTAATGTTATCTATTTTAGAAAAGGAATTCGGCATGATGCTAGAAAAAAACATGAAAGCCACAACTCTGACTGTATTTTAGATTAGACAAAATCAGAATACCCTTCTTATCCAGAATATGCTTCATATCCAGCCCTAACTTAAGAGTCACCGGATTACAGGACAATGAGCAAGAGTTACCAGATTACAAGATGATCAGGGCCTGGAATGACCCATGACGAAAAAAGAGGAAATTTTTACGGCCCTAAATACACCTTTCAAACTAAACCATACCTCAACAGATCGAAAGTAAACATTACTATCACAAGATGCCATGTTACTGTGTCGTGTTGGCAAAACGCACTCATCTAAGCAGTACCTGACATCTATTTCAGCAACAACAACGAAGGCAATTAGATGCAACAAAAGAATCATTTTTTAAAATTAAAATAATAAAGATAATGATGAAAAAATTGCAATGCGAGTGGTAGGAGCTTATTCTTGATTTGCTGCAGAGAGACCTATAAAATTATTTTCAATTCTTATAATTACGATACAAAATTTCAAAAAAATGAAAATAGATTCATAGATTATCTAGAAATCCTGAAATACATACACATTTAATTCCAACAAACAATTTAGTTCCAACGCAAATAGAAAAAAGTCAAGACGAAAACCTATGGCTCATACCCCAACTCAGTTAGCATGGAAAAATGAAAGTCAAAAATAACACACTTTAAACTATAGAATGCATCAATTACAATCCTAAGTTGGCCAAACAGTTCAGTTTCAAACAGTAATTACAGGAGTTAATTGTTCATACACCAAGCTGGTGTAGAACAAACTAATTGACAAGAATTAACTACCAGGACACTAAAAATAGGCTGGCAGAATTTGTAAACAATGGCTTAATAGACGAATCAGACCATTCAGAATCTGTCACGTGATCACTTCTCTCGAACTGCAAAACTCGAGTAACAAAATAGAACACGAAAAATGTCAACATAAATTGAAATAGGTGCACAAAAGGCAATTTAAAACACATTTGGTGTAATGAAAATAGCACTTTGTATCCCGTTTCAGCGGCACAAAGAAAATCGCACTCAGGCGGTCAGGCCTAGCACTAGCAGCCAACGGCAACGGGCGTTCATGAGGGATCAAACAACAGAATTTCATACATCACTCACATCCCACGATTCCAATCCAACGAATAACTGGTTACGGTTGAATTTCCTTTCAGGATGCGTGCGTTTCATCGTTTTCAGTCGGTCCTCCGACTCCAACTTAGTCCAAGGTGACTCGGCCACGCACTCCGTAATTGTCCCTCTCTCAAAGTTTACAGAGCACCAAGTTGTGATTACATTGCCCGATTCCTTTATCCACTTTTTCCACGAAATATTCAGTCTACGCCACGCTCCACGCATTTTTGACCGCAGAATTGCACTATTTGTCACCGCGATTTTATACCAAATGCAGACGCCATTGATGAACCACGCTATACCAGGAAAGGGCACTTGAATTTATCTGTTTCTCGATTGCCATTGACATCACTCACTACTAAGAAAACACATTTCTTATTTATGGTTACGAGTGATCGGCAAATTCGCGCGCCTGTGATCCGCAATTACAATTTTTGTTCCTCCGAAACATAAAGAGCAGTTTCCACTTTTCGAGTCGTCAGCGCTATGGTGAGAAACCAATTTACCGCGATAATTTTACGGCAAATCCGATTTTTCAGACGAAATGTAACAAAAATACGCGGATCGAATAAAAGAAAAAAGCGGAAATCCACATTTCCACGGACAATTCCAAGCCTTGGATGATGATCAATAGTAATTGGATTACAGAACGATGAGCAAGAGTCACTGGATTACAGGACGATGAGCAATAGTCAATGGATTTCAGGATGATAAGCAACAGTCACCGGATTACAGGACGATGAGCAACAGTCACCACATTACAGGACGATGAGCAACAGTCATCGAATTACAGTGATAACTATATTGGAATGTGTTTATATCCTGTAGTTACATAATGTTCTATCCTGTTGTTGTTTATGGTTTACTGGTTCCTGTTTTGTAGTAGTAAGTACTGTATTAGTCATATATTCCTAGAACCTATTGACTTCCTGTACATTTCTGTATATATTCTATTATTTGTTGATATCAAGACACTTTTAGTTCGACAGCCAACTGGGCACAATCTTTGTTTTACTCACGACTTTTCATGGTAGCAGAGCAAAGTTGTGAAAATGTCTTCACAAAGCTTCAAGAATCCTCCGAAATTCGAGGATGGGAATAACCTGGAGTGGAAACAGGATATAGAGCTATGGAAGTGGGTAACTGATTTACCAGGGAAGAAACAAGGGCTTGCAGTAAGTTTGACTCTTAGAGGCAGAGCCAGGGAAACTGCACTACAGTTGAGTGCAGATGTTCTAGAGGCCGAGGATGGTCTGAAAACGTTGATTGAAAGGCTGGACACCGTCTACTCACGAGATAGAAAGGACTAAGAGTATGAGGCGTACACAAAATTTGATATGTGTCATCATGAAATGGGACAGGATATTGGTGAGTTCATCCAAATTTTTGACTGCTTATAAAAAGTGTCAGATGTATGACATGACTTTGCCAGATGCTGTCCTAGCATTCAAATTGCTGGACAGTGCGAACTTGGAACGGACAGAAAAGCAGATGGCTCTGACTGCTTGTTCTGAGCTTACCTTTAGTAGAATGAAATCCGCACTGAAGAGAATCTTTACTGGGGTTGCAGCTGCAGACACCAATGAGTGAACTTCCATCACTGTGAAGGAAGAAGTCCTGTACGGAAAATTTAAGCGACAACCACCCAGACAGGAAGTGAAAGGAACGAACCCATTGAATAAATATGGCCGGAGAACATCCTGCAGGATCTAAAATTCTGCGTTTCACTGGGCTAAAGACTGCCCAGAGAAACAAAATCATGTTGATTGGTCACTGGACCATGACACTGTTTCGCTGACAGAAACAAAGAACTATGCTATTCTTAACACGGGGTGTTCAAGAACAGCAAGTGGGCAAAAATGGCTGGACACTTATCTTGAGAGTCAACCTGAAGTCGAAGCCAAGACAGTTCCCAGTCAGAGATCGTACAAATTTGGCTTTGGGAAGAATGTCATGTCAAACAAGGCAGTAACATTGCCAGCGCAGATTGGGAACACTGCATGCAAAATTAAAGTCGGGGTAGTTCCCGTTGACGTTCCTCTACTGCTGACCAGTGAAACTCTAAGGGCAGACACAAAAATTGACCTAAAGGAGAGCTTGGTCAAGATGTACCTATTAAACACACATCATGTGGACATATGTGTGTGAATATCAGCAATGTACCACAGAAAGAAGAGACTGGAGAGGGTGAATTTTTCTTCTCAGATGACAAGAATTTGACTGTTAGTCAGAAGGCAAAAATGCTTATGAAATTTCATTGTCAATTTGGACATGCAACTTGTGATAGAATTAAGCAATTGTTGAAGTGTGCAGGCATCAATGATGAGGAATGTGTTTACATTGTTGAATGACATAATCAAGAAATGTGAGACATGTCTAAAATTCAAGAAGCCAAGTCCTACACCAGCTGTTGGCTTGCCACTTGCAAGTGATTTTAATCAGACTGTGGCAGTCGATTTGCACCAGTTGGGTCCCAATTTGTGGTATTCACACATCATTGGTGAATTCACACGTTTTAGTTCTGGGTGTATAATGCGTTGTAAGAAAGCAAGTGTATTTGTTGACAATTTCATTAAGCACTGGATCTGTATTTTTGGGGCACCTCAACGATTGTTCAGTGTTAATGGGGGAGAATTCAATAAATGATGAAGTTAGGGACATGGCAGAGAATTTTAACATGAAAGTACTGACCACTTCGGCATATTCACCCTGGTCTAATGGTACTCTAGAAAGAAATAACATGACGTTAACTGATATTCTGGAAAAATTGAAATCAAGTCATAATCTTGATTGGGAAACAGCATTGGCATGGTCCTTAATGGATAAAAATTCATTGCACAATACATATGATTTTAGTCCATATCAGCTGGTTTTCGGGAGAAGTCCAAATTTGTCACCAGTTTTGACTGATAATCCCCCTGCATTGGCGGGCGTGACCATGAGTGAAAAAGTTGGTAATCACATCAACGCGATGTATGCAGCAAGAGCTGCTTTGGCAGAAAGTTCAGAAAAGATTAGAAGAGCATCAAGGAAACAAACACCATCAGTTACTAATTCCTATGATACTGGGGATAAAGTGTACTACATAAGACCTGGTTTTTCTAAATGGAAGGGTCCTGGCGTTGTTATTGGAAGAGGTGGATCTACTATTATAGTCAAACATGGCGGTTCTATTGTGAGAGTTCATGAAATCAGATTACAAAAAGCTATCCCTGAAGTTTCGGCTAATGAGGGTCATGGGAGTAAAAATGATGAGATTTCAGAAACATCCACCAGAGAATGTTTAGCAAATAATTATGAGGATGACGATGATGAAATACCTGTTAGTAGTTTGCCTGAAGGAGAGGCAGGAAATAATCCTGAATCAGTGGGAACACATGAAACAGACTCTGATGACTCCAGTTCTGAGAATCAAATGAGCACCAATGGGGTTGACACTGCACCAAACGTCCCTTATCAGGCATTAAAACCAGGACATATAATTACTTACAGGCACAGTGATGACAACTATGTAATAGGAGCTGTGGTCATGGGGAGAGCTACTAAGGCATCTGGCAAAAACAACAGCTGGTACAATTTAAACATTACAAGTCCTGATGAGTTAGAGGGAGCAACTTTGTCTGTTGACCTCAAAAGTGTGAATGACCTGAAGATAGTTGACAATGACATAACTACAGAAAGTGTTTTGATTACTGATGATGTTCAATTAAAGGATGCAAAATTGGCTGAACTGGAAAGTTGGAAACATACAAAGTTTATAGTGAAGTGTCAAATGGAGGTCAGAAATGTATCTCCACGAAATGGGTGTGGCTCCAAAAGCCCGATTAGTTGCTCGAGGTTTTGAAGAATTTCAAAATGGCACAAGCGACACTTCACAGAACTGATATTGTCGGGTGAAATCAGTCATGTTGGAAAACGGGGGAAATATGTCAAAGGTGGATCCTGCTGTATTTTACTGGATGAATGATAGAAATGAGGTCTATCAGGGCTCGACATAACGAGCTGCAGGTCGCATTTGCGACCTGAAATTTGGAAATGCGAGCTGAGATTTTTGTCAGCTCGTATCAAGTCGCAAAATGCGACCTGGAATTTCCAACGAATGCGAGCTGAGTTTTTACACTTCCCAACAGATACCTGGCAAATACGAAGCAGCTCTTGTTAATCCGACCGTTATTTGGTTGTTGCCAAATCCAAGTTCAAAAGAACACTAACCGAGAACAGCCCTCCCGATGACTTGTAAGCAAGTCGCGTGAACATGGGATATGCAGAATCGATCTTTGACGCGTTTCATTGGCTAACACTTTCGGCCACTTTTGTAAATTCCCGGATTCGCCAAAGAAAGTTTCGGGCCACTGCTTAACACGTGATAAAACTTCACAAAACAACGGTGTTTCTATTAATTCTTAAGCGATCAACTTACCAAACTTTGTGGTGGACAAAAATGTTTATTTTTCACAGAAGATGTCCTTATTACATGTTCCAAATATCCACGACAATATCCCTGATATCGCACTGCGGCACCGTTAGCGCGAACGCGGTCCCGGCAGACAATCGTGACTTAGACTGAGATGTGCTTCTCCTT
>NMRA01000276.1:264873-282795 GCA_002633005.1 Phoronis australis
ATAGCATCAATTTTCAAAAAACTCCGTTCAATATCTGAACATAGCATCAATTTTCAAAAAACTCCGTTCAATATCTGAACATAGCATCAATTTTCAAAAAAAACTCCGTTCAATATCTGAACATCAATTTTCAGAGCATTGCCCACCGCAACTCTGGTTATGGAAAATAATATCAATTAAATCTTTGAAATCCTGTCAATAACCACTTGAAACATTCAATATTCAATTCCCTGTAATATTTTTAAAACCAAACATACGTCAATGGTACTGTTGCTATTAGCATCACTTGCAGGTGAAACCGAGGCTGCAGCAGGTAACACCTCTGCTGATGTTGTTCGTTTCTTCGGAGGGTTGGTCTTGCGCTTGCCAGGTGTGGTCACTAATGAGGCATTGAAGAACTTAATGGGTGAGCTGATGGTGTTGTCATTGTGCCACTCAATTGAAGGTTGGTTCTCAAGCAAGAGTCCACCATCTGAAAGATGGAATATGTGACTAATTAAAGGAACAAAACAGGGAAAAGTGTTGTTAGAGTAATGCATTCCTTACAGAGTTACACAACAGAGCGCATAGTGTATAAAAGCGTGTACTGTGGACTATATTAGATAGAGTGTCTTGTGTATAAAAGTGCGCACAGTGGATTATAACAGACACAGCATCTAACGTTAAGAAAACGCCCAACTCGCAACTGGTAAAATCTCAGCTCCCCATTTCGGACTTGAGGTTGCCAAATTTTTAGTATCATGGCCAGCCGATAGGTGTCGCTTGCGAAGTGCCCATTGTGATGCTTACCCTGCCGCCCTGGCAGTGGACCAGGACTAGTAGGTCACCATCACTAGTTAGTGTTAAAAACACAGACTAAGGGTTTTATGATATATGACAATATAAAGACGAATTCGTCTGCGAATAAAAAAGAATATGTTGTTTCCAGACAACTAGGAAGGTAAAAATAAATTATTGGGGGCACACATTATTTGCCTTCGACTCGTTACCATTTTCCCCCTGGAACTATTCTCTCCTTGTTGCAACTGTTTTGTGCCCCGAGGGTCACCACTATCCCCAATTCGCCCCAATAGCCAAGTATACTTTTCGCCCTGTAGTCATTATTTGTCTAGCTCTCCTCCCATTGCCACTATTCCCCCGACATCTTTTAATTTTGTCTCCAGGCACCCCATTAGAAGCAGGATTTGGTACAATCCTGCGCCTTAAACTGGGTGCAGCAAATTCTTTCACTGCTATTGCCACGAAAAGCAGACGAGAAACCATAGATGCTCAAATCTACTTTGCTGAAGTTCACGATCTCTAGAGAGTAGTTCCCTCGTTTGTGTAGGAGGCACTGTTCAAGCATGTTTAACTTATTTTTCAAGCTCCTGTGGATTAACTAGATGAACAGATGGCAACAAAAGTTGACTGGTGCTGAGCACTTTTCGTGGGTTGTTTTTTGTTGCTGTTCTGTTAGTGAGTGTTAGTTGACCCGTTTTGCAAGTGTGGGAACAGCATTGTCGTAAACTGAAGTCGTGTTTGGCGAGTTCAGCAACAAAAAACTGAAGTCGTGTTTGCCAACAGCAATTTCAGCTCGCAAAATGCAAGCTGGTACTCACCAAATCAGAGCCTGAAACAGTAGAGTGCCTGTTGCATAAAAGTGCATACTGTGGATTATGTTAGATAGTAGAGTGCCTACTATAATAATAAACCATAGTGTGCATAGTGTACAGAAGTGCTTACTATGAATTATATTAGTTAGTAGAGAGTCTAGTGTATAGAAGTGCATACTATGGATTACATTAGACACTGGAGAGTCCAATATATAAAAGTGCAGTAATAGTGCCTATATAAGACATAATCGGGCAATTACATGTATCTGTATCCAGTGGCTCACTACAGACATCACCATCACCTTCTTCACTGCCAATAACGTCTAGACTGCAGTGTGCATCAACATTCATTCTTTTCTGTGAAGTCTCTGTGTGCTCCTTACCAGTGTCACTCAACAATTTGATTTCACCAGACTGAACATATAGCTCTTTCATTTCGACGTCACTTGAAAACATATCAGACTTAAAAGAATTACGACTGCTTTCCCTCAGGGTTGACTGACTTTGAGCTGTCAAGTCATTCAAGCTGCATATATTTGAGGACAGATCACATGTCCCAACTCTTTCCTCAGACTGATCGTCTTCATAAGATACACTTGTTTCTTCTGCGTGTCCTTGACATACACTTGTGCTCTCACTATATACCCAGTTGTTCTTTGCACTACATTCATCCATACCCGATAGCTCAGCTTGACCCTGACCATCAACTGACCTAATCACTGACATATCATGCTTTGGTGTTTTAGGTACAGTCAAAACACTGTCTCTTTGGCAATGCAGTTGTAAGACAGGAGGTTTTCTGACTGAGCAGGGGATCCCTGAGTTATCAGTACTTACAGGTGGACAGAGTATCACATTGTCATTATTGTTATTATTATTATTAATATTACTGGCTTGGTGCTCTGCAGCCCCTTTTACCACAGCCACGGGTGTAGAGGTACAACTACCCAGTCTAGTTGTGGAACTAACACACATTTTAAACTGTTCTCGGCTAGGCACTGATGTTATGTTTGACACCGATGTCTCTGCATTGGTCACAGACTTGTTAGACCAAGCCGGATGGTGAGCTGCATAATGTTCTTCAAATGATGGGACTTTCTTTTCATGTGACGAGTGTGCAACAGTTGAACAAGCGCTGTGATGAACAACAGACACAGGTGATCGCACACAGCTGGTAATAGTGCACTGAGCAGGTGAGACACTGCACACCTGTGAGCTGAGAGGTAGACTGGCCACACTTGAACACAGACTACTGAAGGGTGCATTCAACATAAAAGACCTTTGCGATGAGGAAGTTGGCCGAGAAGTAGTCAAAACTTTAAGTTCACACACAAGGTCATCAAGTTTTATCCACCTTGAACCAATCTCTTCGTGATGTGGCCCACATTCTGAAAATACATCCAGGAAACTATTAAACTATTACCAATGACGGTGGTTATGCAGACACTATAGGTAAGGTCCATTTCTCAAAACATTTAGTTTCCATTAAATCTACCAATTACACCAGCTGCTCCTTTCGTAACATACAGCAACATTAGAGTTGAAGTGGAACCAAACACTATCTTCATCTACAATCCCCTAAACCCATTATCAGACCAGATAACATCAAACCCATGGCACAAATTCCATACACTACGCCCCTATACTCCATACCCCCCCTCCATACTCCATATCCAGTAACCTCAATACCTTAGGAGCAGCTTCTTCACCCGTACCCACCTAGTAGTTGTGAAAACAGGTAAAAACCATCCAGCATCTCCTTTAGTGCTTTTCCACCAATCTTTGTGGGATACTCTCTTCCTCTCTTCAACATCAAATTGTACTCCTGAAGATGGATGCATTCCTTGAGAAACATAGTGTACGTCTTGCTACACTCTTCTTCCTTTAAGTAGCCTGATAAAAGAACACCTCTTTGTAATCTAACCTTTAATTATAATTTCCATCCTTAGTTTTAAGTGCTTTAAGTGTTGATCCATTTATAACATGGCCCTTACTTGTCATTCTGTTGTAGTCCACATTCATCTGAACACACACAATACCTGAACCTCAACACCATTCAATTGGAGGGCACACCTTGCTAGACCGCGAAGGGCAAGCACTCTAACGACTACCAAAGCATTTGTCTCCTTGTACGACAGGCTTTAAAAAATATATACTTTTGAATTTAGAGCTTGTATCTTGGGGCAACGTTGGTGGTCTAACTATGGTGTAGGTTGGTGTCCAAGTTACACAAGAGATGACACAATGAGAATGCCCGAGTAGTTTACTTTTTGATCAATAATACCAAATATGCTAAACAACATTCAAGGAAATGAATAATAAATTGGATTCTGTCAGAATCTCCCTTTCAGTGTTTTGTCCTAAGTAAGCAAATTTTTGGTCAGGAGACCTTAGCCATAGGAAGACATGGCCCTAAATGGGCGATTTAATAACGTATGACCAAGTAAATTGAATCACTTATATTAAGATGGCTATAAACCCATCTTCCAACAGAAAAATCAACTTTTGATTTAGACCACTTCCACTTACAAAATTGGTCTTAAATTGTTTTTCAGTCAAAGCAGATGTGATTTCTCAGCTTCGAAGTACAATATTTTGCTTGAGAAAAGACTCTGCAAGTTGATTTGTAACAGCAGGTCACTTTATTCAGTATGCATTGCATGGTCTCAACACACTGTCAGTTCTTTGCAAAGCCAAATAATGAACATTTCCCATCTGAGTAAGGACCAAGTTGAAATCAGTTTTATAGTGATAAATATAGTATAAATAAAAAGTTAGATAAAACAGCAAAAGTTTATCAACATGTAAGTCTGAACTTGCTGGGCTTTCTGTTTATCAGTATTTTTTCACTAAAAAGCAATTGCCTGCTCCATCTATAACTATTGGTTGGCAAAACACGTGTAGGATGGTGACCAACACTATCCAAAGGGCCGAAGGTTGGTGGACCAACTATGGTGCCACTGCCATTTTAATTACTTCATAGATATCCAACTATAACATCTTTTGGAAGATGAAGACAGCTTTGCCTTAGCAAAATGTGCTCAGAAATTTTGATTTTCTGGTAATCAAATACTAAAAAGTTATATAATGAAGTGCAAACAATTATGATGATTTGTTGTGAAACGTACACCTTGTGGTAGAAGCAGCTGACTGAAGAATAAGCGAAAAAAGAAATTGGCCAACAAATAATGTTCTAGCCTAGTGCTGATGCTTAAGATGAAAACTGGTGGGCGGTGATCTATAACTGCTCTAGCCAGCCACCAAGCAGTATGAGGACTATCCTCAAATTACAGCTAGGTACCACTGGGTGTTGAGCTCCGACAGACCTCGAAATTGCACACAGCCCGGGTAGTTCTGCTCATCACCTTGCTGTGAAACTTACATCAATATGACCGATACAGGTGCATGCAAAATCTGGGAGTCAGCCGACACTCACCTTGACCATTACAGCTGATTAAGAGAAAAACAAACAAACATCATTTTCTTGCGTAATTCTCCGCTTTTTGTAACAAAGAAAAGTATGTCGTTGTTTTGAAAACAGTACGCTCGTGACACGTACCATTTTCTAAATTTTTGTGACATCTCTCTAGAAATGATGACAGTTTCGCAACAACAAAAGTTGTTCTGAAATTTGGTTTGCTGGTATTAAAATACTAAAAACTTGTACTAAATGTAATCAGTTCAAAAATTTATTGTGACATGCACACCACCTCGTGGAAGAACAGTCGATTGAAGAATCCGTGAAAAAAAAAACTGGCCAATAGGTGACGCAATATTTCATGGCGCCAAAAGCAGACACAAGATTGTTTCGTAACTTTAAAGGCAGAATAACGGTAGAACGCCAATTTTTCCAAAACCAGCAAATATAGTTTACTTAGAGAAGATTGCAGTTTTTAGTGACACTAATTTTTTGTCAGATTTTATTATTTTTTTACCCACACTAGCGCAAAGCTGTATCGTCCGGTTACCTATTTTCGTCAGGCTCCAAAGTTCGTCCGCCATCTTGTTTCGCGTGCAGCGCAACCACGCGGGACTTAGCGTTCCAATTTGGAGTGCTCGTCTTCACGTTAGGTACTAACCTCTCGGGAGAAACACGTATCAAAGTAATGAGACAAAAATCGGTGAGTTTACCGATTGTTTTTTAAAACCACTTAAAAATCAGTAGATTTTACTAATACACTTTTTTGTGCGTTTTCAGAAGATGTTTTCGAATTTAAATTTTCTTCCGACGGGACACAAAACATGATCCAGGGTTTGTTTATGCAATGTATNTCTCCTGGGTTGAAAACCAAATAGCACTCATTTTTACCGGCATCCATTTTGGTCTGAAAAATCGGTCACGTCCCTGCAAAAAACTCGTGCAAAGTATTATTAAACGAATTTTGCGACAAAAAAAGATTATCAGATAAGTAAAACAATATATTTTTTCATGGTTTGCAATAATTTTTATTCACATTTATTACATTTTTGAGTTATTTTTTGCCGATTGTAGTGAGCGAATTTAACACGGTGACAGATACGCGAAGCGATTCGCTGAAGAATGCTGTCCTCGCTAAATTAAAGAAAACTTCCGAATCGATGAATGCGGTATATCTGTGAGAGTTAAATCGAATCCTATTCAGATCATAACTTTGAAGTGGAATAATTCAGTGAGTACAACAGCAAGTCGGTTTTATGCTTAGGCGGACGAACATTGGGTTCCCCAGTATATGTGTAGTGTACAGCTTTGCACCAAGGTTGCCAAGGTTTGCTCTAGTTTTTTCATCAGAATAGAACGGTATGATGGCATATTTAGCATGCAGACCTTCTACTGACAAAAATCAACGAGAACTAAAAATAAAAAATCGGGCCACTAAGTTCAGGCCTATGAATTGTGCATCCGCGCAGAATTCCTGGCTGTGGACTTTGTCAGTTTGTGTCGTTTACTCGGACTTTTTGTTTCGCTGAGGCGGACCTTTTTGTCCCCCCCCCCCGAGCCCCCCCATGGGTGCGCCCATGTTTAGTTTACTCTAGGAAAACCAAAGTTTTACGGACAGTCACGATGACACTTTCGACAATACACTGGTCACCCGTCTGTGCTGCCCCCTCTCGGCGTGGCTAATTTCACAGATTTTGGCACTAACCTGGGACTTGTTCCACAGGCAAAACTGTACATTATACACTTCTTTACTAAGGCTAACACTAGCGAGGCAAACAAATAGGTTATAACCTAGAACTAGTCTTGCTACTTCTGATGGTAAGTATCCAGGCATTGTGCACTACTTAACACTTCTTTTATGAACGTTTCGTGCTCTGATGGCGCGGCTATCCGCAACATAAATGTCGTAAACAAGTATGACCTATATTACGACAACTATTTCTCAAAAACTGATCAAACATTAGTCATTATAGTTGTGTTGTAATTGCACCACTAATGTTGAAAATTTGACCTTTATGTACGAGAAATAATTAGAAAGGGTAAAGTATATTAAGTATATTACACTGTACTTTCCTTTACATTTACCACAAATATTTGCGACAATATACGTAAAGTAGTTGCTCTGCAAACTTCCGTCGACCTTCGTTTGAATGTTGTCTACTCTTAGGGTCTTGTTTTGATGAAATGATGGTTTATAAATTTTCTTAGTTGCTGCAATTTGTTTTAAAATGAGCGCATGTTTTAGAACGAATGCAAGGCATGGTTATGGTGTAGAATTTTCTCCGTATTATCCTCAAAGACTCGCATGTGCTTCAGGACAGTATTTTGGGATTGCAGGTCAGACATTGTCATTGTCATTGAATCATTCAGTGATTGATTAGACACTCGGGCATAAGACTGAGTAGACTATTACGTCGTAAGTCTCACCCTAGGTATTTTGCTATGTGCTGATCACCCTCACGTGTATTTTACCGACCGAAAGTTAGTGCCAGAAGCTGCTGTTGTATTACTGCAGGTTGACTAGTTAGGCCTCTACACATAGTGTACCTAATTATCGGACGGAACCTAAATATCGGACATTTCAAAAAATCTTACTTGAAGCATAATCTGAGAATTAAATGACAGCAATTGTTGTTCCGTTGTAATGCATTCAATGTCCGGCACCGTCTCGTTTTTTACAGCGTTGCCTCGTTTTGATTTCACCGAGAGAGGGTGCAATTTAGACCCCCAAGTCGGCCTAAAATGGACGATCGCATAAATCGGTTATAAAAGTTGAAAATAAAATCTTTTTCCACAATGAAACTTTCTCATTGAACTGACAATATGTTACTGTTCCATTTTTTCATTTGTTTTTAAACTCAAGTCAAACCCCGACCGCGCACGTGCGGGTGTCATATCAAGAAGCCAAAGTGATAATAAAAACTGCAGTGATTTTGCACGTGCTTTAGTCGTCTGCACTAATTCATCAAAATGACTTGGCGCCGTCATCAGATTTCATTTTATGGATAATTTTGTTGCAAATGGACCNCCGCCAGCAGTTTAAATAAAACAAGCATCCGGGGAACCATAAAACTGACAAATCACAAGACACCACAGAAAGATAAAGGACAAATGATGGTGACGATTACAACATTCTCCTCCACCCTAAAAAAGTGTGGGGCCCACCTGGGAATCAACATCATTCGCCAGATACGAAAAACTTCCCAAAAATTTATCCATATCCCCCCTTACCGAAAATAAAGCCACTGCTAAATAGACCAAGAGTGTTAGAATGACAAGAACAGTTCCCCTAGAAGCAGAGAATAACGCACACAGGTTAAATATAGAAGTACCAAAAATAATAAAAAGAGTTCAGAGTGCCAGCACATCCCAAACACATGAAGTAACTCATAAAGAGAAAACCTAGCAGGATTCCAACCCACCCCCCAGGGCGGGAGAGCAGTCACCTAACGGAAAAAGTTCTCGCTAGGGAGACTCCCCGGACTTGTAGTTGCAAAAGGGTATAGGACACGTGCATTTCTAGTGGAGTTCTCAAAATAAACCCTGCACTACCATGATACACGCATGCCACCCTTAATTGTACTAGTACATTTTGACGTGCTTTGGGTGGAGGCCGGGCAGACATATTCCAACCCAAAGGGAATGCCTTGGACGCAGACCTAAAATGGATAGGTTCACAGAGAACTGTGACTGACCCTCCACTAAACATAGGCCTCCTGGCAACTGGGACGGACATGAAAGTGCCGCACCCAGGTTAACCACGCACTAGGACTACGATAATAAATAGGGGCTCTAGTTGTAGGGAGAAGGTATTAGCTCAATGAAATGGTGTCCAATGACATACCCAAAACACTGCCTAAGCCTAAACTCCCCAACTACACGGACATAATAAATAAATAAATATCAGGGATATGATAATAAATAAGGGACTTAGTTGTAAGGAGAAAGTACTAGGTCAATGGAATGGTGTTCAATTCAATGACACAACCAAAACAATGTCTAAGCCTCAACTCACCAACTACAAGGATGTAATAAATAAATAAATACCAGGGATATGATAATAAATAAGGGACTTAGTTGTAGTGGGAAAGTATTAGGTCAATGGAATGGTGTTCAATTCAATGACACAACCAAAACAATGCCTATAAGACTAAACTCACCAACTACTAAGGATGCAATAAATAAATAAATACCCAAAACCCAAAGGATAAAAACCCAGTTAAACCACAAACAATCCCAAGAGACCACTTGGCCACCGTACCAGCAACCCGCTAGCACGATACCACTCCCCTATCCAACCTTCCCCCTGGACCTACGGAAAATGCCCTGGTCAGGCAAAGGTTTTCAAGAAAAGTGGTTGAATACTCCTAGAAAAACCTAACCAGTGCCGACTACGCCAATTGTTGTATTAGTGCAGGTTCACTAGTTAGGCCTCTAGAAGTACTCACCAGTTAAAACACAGCTACTCAAGCTTCAGTAAAACCCAATCCAGGTGCCCATCCCTGACATCCTGATTGTTTGCTGAAAGACTGCCAGCAGTTTAAATAAAACAAGCATCCGGGGAACCATAAAACTGACAAATCACAAGACACCACAGAAAGATAAAGGACGAATGATGGTGACGATTACAACACTGCCAACAACTTTTGAGTGACAATATTATGAAAACCTGAGGTGAACATACTCAGACATGTCCTTCATTCAATAAACTTTGTACTTAGACGTTCTTGATCTTTTACACTTATAAGTTATATACTTACAGATAAGTTAGATTCAGTTGTATTCCCTGTAGCCAGAGCAATTTACTTGGCCAAAAAATCATCCATTGACAACCAGGTTTTCTTAACATAAGGTCGCAACTTTTTTGGTTAAAGGTGTCCTGTAATTTGTATTAAGACAAAAACTGAAAGGCACGGTAATTGCAGTTTTGGCAGTGTATTTATATTTGTTTGCAGATGTGTTTTATTTCATCGTGAAATAAAATCATGGTATATCCGTTGTGCTTTCCCTGTACGCCTTTGGTGTGTACATGTGATGTATTGCCTTGCATAGCCATGGGCACATGTTAATCAAACCTGTATGATGGAAGATTTTGCGCAAATAACGCTTAATTCGGGCTTTTTTAGGATTCCTCATTTGACTTCTTTGTCACCATTCAAGATAATGTACAATTCACTACTACCGTATTCGCCCTAATACGCCCTATACGCGCCTCCCACGCGTTTTCAAATAAGCGCCCAGTCCATGAATGCCGTGTACATGCGAAAAATGCCTTACCTACAGTTCTAAAATTCTATAGTAACATCTTCAATTTATCAATAAGATCCAACAATCCTGAAAAATCATTGTGCGCAGAAGTTGTAGACCACGAGCCTCGCCGCTATGTCAGTATGTAGCCGTGACTTTACACTTCAAACTTCCGCCGTGCTTCAAAAAGAACGCAAATTTTGCTGATCTTGCGCTTATTGTAACCCAAGGCAGTTGAAACCTGGTCTCGGAAACGGGTGAAATCGGAAGCTAAGATTCATCATATCTACGCTCTGTGACGTATCTGTAATCTATGAAAGACTTTCTACAAAATGGTGGTGCATTGCTATAAAACTTAGCTGTTGAATTACGGTCATTTTACGGAAAATTGTGCTGAATCCCCAGGGCGTAAACTCGCTGACTGACTGCCTCGCGATTGTCGAAATAGCAACTTCAATGCTTGAATAAAAATAGTTGCAACTCATGCAAATTACCTGAAATTTTCCTTAAGTTTTCCAAATAGTGTCCCTAAGATTTTTTAATTCCCGGTGAGTCGGGATTAACGGCAGCAGCCCAAATCTGCTAGATCGTGCCACCTATGATTGCAGACCTATCCGCAACACAAGAAAAATCTGCCGGGACGAACACACATGTTGTTGTCATGTGACGTTTGTTTTGAAGGTCCTCTACGTCATTGTCTTGCTGATTCCCTGCGTGCTTAACCCAGCCAATACGCAGGTATCAGTGGCACGCGCTTTAGCATTGGTCGATGTAATCTCGGCAGTCATTGGTAAGCTTTACAACACCGTGAAAAAATGGCAGTCTGTGAACGATTTTTAGCCTTGTCATGCAAGTGGCGTCGCAGCAACTATTTCGTTTCTGCAGTGATGTTTAATAGCCACATGCTTGAAGCACATACATGTACAATAAACACATCTGACCGATTTAACCGGTGTGTCAGGCCTTCATGCAGCGTACGTCCTGGGCGTCCAAATGGACGGCCTAGCACTAATGTGGACGCTCTGGCAAGGACGCCCAATGTATCATTTGGACGCCCTGTCAATCAGAATTTCTCCAGTTTGGACACCCACATTGTAAGATTACTAAGACTCCCAGTTAATCAAAGAGAGAAGTTGGCCCTTTCAACTCAGAAAGAAATATACAACGTATTTCAAATGTTGCAATGTTCAAACTATTTTCAAAGTATTTGGTAGACCTGTCAATCATTAGCACGTGTTTGGTTGCCAGAGTGTCTGCTTTCAGTAGACTCATGTGCCACTGCAATTCTGTACTTTATATAGGGACATGGACCTTGCTCAACTCCAAACTGGTGTTTCAGAGCTGTAGTTTCATGTACTTCATCTTTTTTTGAAAACACCAAAAGCGAAATAAATGTTATTATTTTAATAATATGATGTGCCGCAAGAATATCCCCATTTAAAATGTTTGAGTTTTCGCCCGTTTCATGCTTTTGTATGTGCGTCTAAAATGGAGCAGCAGTGACACCTGTTGCCAAAATATAAGCCACACATCATCTGTGCATTTTTCTTTTGTTGATAACTGCAGCTTTGATGACTCATTGTACAGAATATAAAGCTAGTGAAGTTGATATAATAAACTTTATTACAGAATTTGACTTGAGATGACCAAAAACAGTGCACTCATCGTTCAACCAATATCTGTAATATCTGTAATACCTGTTTGGTAAGCTTTTTGGNGGGGAAGGGGAGGGTAATGCGTCGTTGGAATCATGGACGCCCTGGAATATTGGGAACCCATTTTGGACACCCTATGTTCGAAATCCTGGATGAAGCCCTGCGGTGTGTTATTCATACTGTATGAATATAGGACATTATCGTAAACAAAAGTCATGGGCAGTAGAAAGATGCATTCCGAAAAGGCGCAATCACAATTTCTAGGCTTCACGTTTCGTGAACATGAATTTTAAGCACCGATTTGTCTGTACACCAGACCACATTAACACTTCAGTCCGTCAGTGCCAGTTTGTTTGCGTAAAGCGCTGCCTGTTGAGAATTCGACTAGCCAATCAGAAACGCCAGTGTAAAAAAATTTCCCAAGGAAATTTAAGTGATACCTGCGTGCTGGCGCAGCTACCGCCCCATCTAGCGGCATGCAGGGAACCAGCAAGCATCATTGTGGGAGTAAGCGAGCGCGTGCGTGTCAGGAGAGTTCATGTATTTGCCAGACAGAGGAAATGCAATTTAGCAAGCTTGATGTGCATGGTATCGAAAGAAATTTGCCCATCAGTAAAGCAGAACACGTTTCATTCAGCACTTGCCGGTCTCATCTTCCAAAAATCATTCGACAATTGTGTCGGTAAGGCCCATATTAGTCGCCGTGTGGCTAGATGCGTAGGTGACTGTCTGACAGTTACTTTTCGAGTGTAAGGGTGTGTAAGCATTCACTGTCAGTAGTCATTTCATCGGATATTTGGATTTAAAAACACCAATTATGGTTAATTGAAGAATCCCTCCTAAAAATAACGCTAAAGTCTTTTTGGTATTAGAAACTGTCGGAAATTAGTGCCAATATTTATTTCTTGCCGATGCTATGCTATCTGTTGTGAATAGATTGGTCCCGAAGATTAATGTCTGCAATGACAGGTGTTGAGAACGCGCTTCCTGGCCACGTGTTTTTAACGCCAAATTTTGTCTTCGATTCGCGATTTTTATATGTACAAAGAAATTTGGAATCCTGTTGAGGGAGAAGTTATGGAATCAATCGTGTTGACACGTACGCTGTGTCTGTCCTTAGGGCCATAGTGGTGCACGTTCCTCGCAAAATCAACAAAACTTGCATTCTGTTTAGAGCACGTTGGAAGTTTGAAGTCTATAGTGATGACTGACACATAGGGGCAAGGCTGGTGGTATAGAAACTCCGAGCACAATGATTTTTTCAGGACTGCCAGATCTTGATGACAAATTGAAGACGGTACTGTAGGTAAGGCATTTTTCGCCATGTGTACGTTTGTGGACTGGGCGCTTATTTCAGCAAAGTCTGAAAACGCGTGGGGGGTGCTTATAGGGGCATGGGCGGTTATTAGGGAGAATACGGTACTGGCACTTATTTCCTTCTGATACCGGAAAAAAACATTTGCGTTATTTTTAAGGGGGAATTATATAATTAGCCGTAATTGGTGTTTTTAATGTAAAATAACTCATTGATAATGAACACCTCCGCACCCTTACGCCGCCCCCCCCCCCGAGTCTCCTGAAAAATAACTGTTAGACTGTCACGCATCCAGTCACCTGGTGACAATGACATCGGCTACCGAGACAATGTCTCGAACTTTTTTTAGCTAAATAAAACACGTTCTGCTTTACTGCTTGTGTTAATTATTTAGTTATAGTGCACACCTAGTTTGTTGCATCGCGTTTACTCTGGCAAATGAAATCTGATGACACGCACACGTTCGCTCTCTCACACAATACGCAGACGAACTTCAAAACAAACATCACGTGACCACAACGTGTGTTCGTACAGAGAGTATTAAATTCGTTACTAAGCTGTGTTAATTTACTTTCTCGGGCCAACTCGGGCAGTTGTATGACGAAGTGCTGGGTTCACAAAAAGCTACTGTCTGACCTTACATGTCAGTGTCAAAAGGCCTGTTGTGTGTGAACGACACCGATGATTTACAACCATCTGCAAAATTCAACGCAACTATGTGGACTAGTTATCGCCGGTAACCTGTTAATTTTACACAAGGAAAAGTGTAGTTTTTAAAGACATTAATTTTGTGTCATACCAGTTGACTGTTGTGATTTTTAAATTTTTTCAAGTTGTAACAGAGGAGTATCAATACACAACGTGTAATACTATAACAGAGATGAGTTTCATTACACAACGTTTAATACTATAACAGAGAGAAGTCTCAATACACAACATGTAATACTGTTTATTTCAGGTTGCGGAACTCTTTACATACTTGACGTGATTGGTGATGGAATCGTTTGTGTAAACTCATTTGATTGGAATGATGGGTTGTTTGATGTTACTTGGAGTGAAAACAATGAAAACGTTGTAGTGACTTGCTCAGGTGATGGTAGTCTTCAAGTGTGGGATGATAGTCAACCAAAAGTAAGTTCATTTATAGCATTACTTTGAAAATAAGTAAGCAGTGCAGTTTTCACAATGATGCACTGAAGCTCTCGTAGTGCAAGTGACATCCAGGTATACATCTTGTTATGTCCAAATACATCCAGGGGTACATCTAGTTATGTCCAAACATCCAGGTATACAATTACATCTAGTTATGTCCAAATACATCCAGGGGTACATCTAGTTGTGTCCAAATACATCCAGGGGTACATCTAGTTGTGTCCAAATACATTCAGGGGTACATCTAGTTATGTCCAAATACATCCAGGGGTACATCTAGTTATGTCCAAATACATCCAGGGGTACATCTAGTTATGTCCAAATACATCCAGGGGTACATCTAGTTATGTCCCAAATACATCCAGGGCTACATCTAGTTATGTCCAAATACATCCCGGTATACATCTAGTCATGTCCAAATACGTCCAGGAGTACATCTAGTTATGTCCAAACATCCAGGTATACATCTAATTATGTCCAAATACATGGTCTTGATGTTGGAAAGTATTTAAAAGTACACCAAACCTAGTTTTGGCCTATGAACACAAATTGAAAATGATTTTCCCATCCAGTTTGAAAACAATGCTCTGTAACCATCAGCAACCCTCCAGGGTTTAGTAGCCTTTTAACTAGTAATGTTTGTCATAGGAATTGTTTCATGTCAGAACTTGGACAAAGATTGGCATAGTAATGTCACTCCATTTTGTCACTGTCAATTTGTCCAACAGGTATCAAGGTGCCATGGTACACATCCTGCTTCTCAGTAATGTCACTCCATTTTGTCACTGTCAGTTTGTCCAACAGTGCTGAAAAATATACGAACGTTTCATGCTTGGTTGTTTGTAATTAATATTTGGATATGCCAATCTTTGTTCAACCCTGTAACAATAAAACAATATTTACTATACAATAGAACCAGGTTGAAACTCACAGTATATGATTTACATACGTTTGCAACATTATTTGTACGTTGAGAACAAATTACACTTGATTAGCAATCCATCTATATTATTAATCAGTTTAGTAATACACATTCTTGGTAAATATATACGGATAAACAACTGAATGAGGAAACACCTACTAAATCAATGTAAGTCGTATGCTTTCCACTGTCTTTAGATTAAAAATTCTCACAACTGAAATATAAAATGGTCCATAAGTGTCGACAGTGGATCACTGTAATGCTAAAGTAAACAACACAAACTACACTAGCTGAAGTCTTTATCAAAATAGAGCCACACTCAAACGGAACAACATGGCCACTGTACAACACCCTTAAAAAGTCATCCAAAACCAACTGCATTTAATCATAAAAAATATAGAAAGCACATCAGACTGGATGCAACTTTAAATATAAGTTTCTCATGTAAATGCTAAAAATCTCAAAAGTAGACAAATTGCAAATCTCACCTAACATGGCAAACACCAGCTCCAATCCACAACCTTTCCCATGCACTGCGGAAACTAGAATGCAGTCAAAAGCAGGTCTGGCTCAATACCTCTATTTGGCAGAATATAGAACCGGTTTAAACCAGTTACCAACGCATCTTCTATTTGACATTAGCACCCAAAACAGCACCCTTACTTACCAGCATAGACCAATGATCTATCGGTGACACTCCTGCACACCCAAGCTTGACAACCCTGGATCAAATCCCGAAAACACTAAATTTTTTACATAAATAATTTCTAAAATATACCACTATCACATATCTACTTTACCCTTTCTGTGTTGTGAAAGTGGAGACAACATCACATTTACTGTAGAAATCCTTGCTTTGCTTAGTTAGCTCATGTTTTATACCAAACTTTCCTCACTACTGAAACCTTGCTTCCGTCTGTTATAAAAACAAATATTTTTTTTAAATTGACCCAGAAATAAAGCTTTAAATCCTTCAAAATGTTTGTAGCATGCTGTCTAAAAACCTGTCTTTGAGCCACTCAGAACACTGCTGAAGAACCAATTATCCTGCATATGTTTGGAAATGCGTGTTTTCCTACTTAGCGGATTATTCACATAATGTGTATTTGAGTTGTGTTAGCGATCATAATTATTTAGGTGTTCCAGTGTGTTGCGAGTCATCAACCCCTGTATTGGATCAGACCGTGACATCAGTCCGCTGCTGGTGATCAGACCGTCACGTCAGTCCCCTGTTTAGGATCAGAGGTACCTAAGACACCACCCTATTAGGCATCAGGACTAACATCAGCCCCAGCATGCATACATTGAGGATAAGGGTTGTAAAGCTTGAAATGTTTAGCAGCCCTTCATTAACACAAACTTTGTTGAAGACATGACACTGTACTTCTTGTTTGACAGCTTGATACAATTAGTCGCTCATAGTCTCGAAACAGTCTCCTATCTTCAGGCATGCTGCTATGTCACAGCAAAACGCCAAGACATAACAGGCAAACAAGTTAAAACACTGTAACTATTTCAAGACCACATGTCTCACCATCAGGCAATGAATGAAATGAACATATACGAAACTGTTTATTTCGCTTCGTATATGTTCCCTTTACTCATTGCCTAATGACAAAGATACTATATCCCAAGATGGCCGTCCTAGTGTAATTTGCCTAGTCACACATTTTGGAACAGCCCCATCTATTAGCTGGAGACCAAGTTATATTCGGAGACCCTCAAACCAGGGCCCGGTCTCCAATCTCCGTACTCAGACTCATACTCATACTCTAGATTTCATACTCAAAATTGTCCTCACTGGAGTCGTACTCAAAAAAGCGTATCTAATGTCGTATTTCGAGTAGACTCCAAACGTACTCAAATCTGACACTCATACTCGAGTTGCTATGGAACTCTTTATGATGTGAAATGCAAAATCACGCAAAGCCGCGCTGATTCATCGCTCCCTATTGGAATAGACCACCCCAAGAACTCGGCCTACATTATCGTCTGCTGTCGCTACAACTACAAGAGTATGTCTATAATGTGGAATTCTGAGTGTTCTGTAACTTTTATTCATTTTATTAGTTTCAATAAATATTCTTATGCCATTTCTTTGATACATTTGGCAATTATTAAGCTTTACTTTTTGAGTTCCTCACCCAGTCCCGAAAATGTCTTAAGAAATATGTAACAGCTTATCACATCACATCTCTGTTGCTAGTTTAGTCTTGACATAAAACCCATTGCTGTGTAGGCCTACGCTGATGTCAAACTTTGATACTGTATATTTGTATTTTACCGGGATGTGTCAAGTGAGTTGACGTTTGGCACGTGAGTTAAAAATTAATACTTGTGCAGGCATTCAGAGTTTACCATTGGCAGTGAACGGGACGAGACGTCTACTTAGAAATCGGCAAACAAAATCTGGAATTCCATTTGAGGATTGAGGAATTATAGATGATTAAGTTATGATGTGAAATGTACCTGACAGGGAAGCGAACTTTTTTTAACTTCCCTCTCCTCCACATCTTTTGGAAACCCTACAAAACGTAGGCACACATACCGAAATCAGGGCAGCACAAACTTCTCACATGACTTTTCCCACAACTGCTTTCGACGCTTGTTATGACTCGCCG
>NMRA01000276.1:292334-331318 GCA_002633005.1 Phoronis australis
TTCTTTGTTGCATTATAGTAACTGGTCTTGGCTAATTATCATTTTATGGCCTGGTCATCCATTCAGCCAAAAGTAGTTCCAGAGGTGGCTTATCAGCCAATTATTCACGCATGCTGACTCACAATAGAAGCCTGATCAGAGTGAAGGTGGATAAATGCGGTGTTCCTACAGTTTCTTGTTTTAGTGGATGTGTTCACGACATGATGTTTTTAACTTCTGTGGCACCTCCATGTGGCAGTTTTTTACGCCCATGGCTGTATCTCCTAAACCTTTGTGTTAAAGGAGAATGTCACCTGATTTAATTAATCTTTTTTACCATCTTAATCGGTCTATATCCACATCACTTCTTATACAGTCAGCCTCACCTTGCCGAGAGGTGTCGCGTTAACCTGTGAGGAAGGTGAGAAACGACGCAGCCACGTCTGGTTCTTCTGCAGGGTGAATGCCGCTATATTGGGTGCATCATTCCCTCTTGTCCGAACTAGGAAGCTGCGAAGAAAGCGGGTCAACATATCGTTTTTTCGACTTCCTCGAGAGCCTGAAATGTTTAGGAAGTGGCTCGGGGTAGTGAAGAATGAAAGGTACGCTGTTAATAGCAAGAAAGAGGCCGTGAAACATCTCCGTGTATGTGGCCCGCATTTCGTCGACAGTGATTTCCCTGACGAATTCCTGCTTACCAAAGAACTATCCATACATTCCGTTGCCTGTGCATGTTCACGGCGCCTCTCTAGTATTTCTTGATCAGTGTATTCTGGTTCGAACTGATAGCCTGTGAAACCTAATGATCTTACCCGTGAAGTCTTCGTCGGATGCCAAGCTCTCGACTTAGTCGGGATTGCCGCCAGGCGAGTTGCCATGTAGACGTTTATTATTCTGCGTTCTGTTTCAAAATGAATTAGGCCTATTCTCACCCTAACCAATGCTTATATAAAACTGAAACAAAGTCTGTCTCATTACATACAATTTGTAATGCCTTTGGAGTATTCGAGGGTGCACTGAATGTTTTGAGAAGCCAGCAATGAATAAACCACTGCGTTACCTGCTTAAGATGCAGTTAAGGTAATTGACCTGGCACCGAGGTCGTGTGAGCACATGCTAATTCAGTGTTTGCTAACAGAAAGCTGTTGTGAAACAATAACTCAATTTATATGGTATAGTCACATGTAATGGGAATCTTTATTTAGATATATACAAATATATTATTCAAATCATTGTTGTTGTACAACCTTTGCCCTGACAGGTCTGTGGAAGGGGAACCTGACTTCGCAGCCCCCGACAAGTATAAGTAGATTTTCAGTTTCGTGGCTAATTCACCTAAATAATTACGTGCACATTATTTCTTTGGCTCACTATTATAGTCTTTTCGTGGCTGGAGGTTTAGTTTCCAACTTAAGCTGGTTTATGTTCGTGATATCCAGTCCCGGCAGCCGCGACGGGCCTGATTGGATTCCGAGCCACTGGCGGGGAGTAACAAGCGTTTTGTGTGTTTAGAACTGAAAAATCGCAAGTCTACAAGTACAACACACAGCTATGTTCCCCCGTCTGTAATTCACGGTAGAATGATTCGAATTTATCACCAGACTCAAACTCCCGTGACCGACCATGGTAAATTGGTCTATCGAACTCTGTAGGCTACGGTACGTTCAAATACCTGGAAATGTGTAACAGTGAAATAAACCAACTCATTTGTTCAAGAACTCGATGTATTTGTAAGGGGTTTACATTGAATTTTGATGATTTATTGATGTAAAACAATGACTTCAAGCAATAAGTTGACACCAGTAAGCGTGTTGTGAATGCCTGAACAGATTGCGCTCGAACCAATTACATCATTGGTTAATTTCAACACCTTCGTCTGCCGTTAGGTGACAGGTACAACAGCTGAACTTGCTGTTATCGAGTGGAACTATTCGATCTTAATTTATACAAAATAGGTTGTTTTTGGGTGGCATTCTCCTTTAATGCTTGCATTAATGAGCTTATTAAGCTTGCAATTGAAAGAATTGTCGATATACACTGGGTTAGGGCCCATGTGGTAATTGACAGCAATGCAAACGCATACAGACTCACAAAGATAGGAGCCAGCATTCTGCATTGTGTACCTGAACCTGCCATCCCGGTATCTTACGGATGCTGCAGGATGATTATATGCAACTAGGTATATACCCAATCAGCAGCCCAGTGGGCATCACTTAACTCTTGCAGAGAGACCAAGGAGAATTTTTCCAACGTGATCAAACCAAAATGTTCAAAAATCTTCTGAGTATTGATAGGTTGGGCATACGACACGTCATTCAAATTATGACGGGCCATTTGTGCCTATGTGCCTCCCAACAGTCAATGACCAAACTACAGAGGATTCAAAACCAGGCCATGAGGATAGTAACCAGTGCAGCTAGACCCACTCCGATAGACAGTCTCCAATATTGGTTAGGTATCAATAGCATCCGTACTAAACAGAAAACACTTGCAACCCAAGCATTTCTGAAGGCAGCTACAACCAACTCTCATCCTCTGTACCTGGACTTGAGAGAGCATAGTGATGAGCACACTGCACAGAGGCTGAACACTGTTCAACCATGGGTTATCGGAGCTAGGGAGATTGTCGAAGAGGTATGTCCAGTGGAGAACATCAACAGCATAGAGTGGTCCAAAACCACAAACTTTGTCATCAACACCATGGAGATAGGAGGCCGGCATTGGCGGGAAAGAGCTGACTGTATCAACCAAGCAACTGTATTGGAATGGCTTGAAAAACAATCTCCCACAATCATTGTTGCAACAGACAGCTCACTAAGAGATGACACTACGGCTTGGGCAGCAATTGCTTGGGCTCGTGAGGGTCAACGCCTCTTCGAAAGGTCAGCAGCACGGGTTGGAAAATCCTCGTCTTTTGGAGCTGAATGTGAAGCATATGAAGACGCCCTAGTCTGGCTCTCACAGAACACAACACCTGCAGACAGATCATTTCTACTTACAAACTCCCTCAGCCTCATTAGCAGGCTAAAAACTGGTCATGTGAAAAATTCCTGGATCCCTCTGTTCAGCTCTATTAATGGTCTCTTCACCAGTGTTTATATACCAGGACATTGTGGCATCTCATTCAACGTCAAGGCGGATGAGCTTGCAGGCATCGCAGAACCGATTGCCGACCCGCTCCTTACACCAGCAGATGTAATCTCCAGAGTGCGTGAATCGCTTACAGATGCCGATATTGTACAACAGCAGGAGAGATGGGCAACAAAGCACCTCATAGAGCGAGGATGGCAATACGGAGATGCAGCAAAAACTTGTATCAGGGGAAAAGATCAAAGAGTGTGTAACCAGCACGAACTTGGTTGCATCTCCAAATTTACATTGCGTGCGATACTGGAAGGAGGAGGGCCAGAGACTGTCCCGGTGCCTACCCTCTGACGTCACCACAGAAACGGAAACACTGTAACCTAGCCCGACACAGACACATCACTGGGCATATGAGGTATGAGGAGCCCAGTGTGTCCTGAGTGTGGTTCTGACATTGAGACCCCTAAACACCTGGTGGACTCTTGCCAAGCTTTTTATAGGCACTGTTACTTTCCTACAACATACAGTGCATGGCAACAAATGGAAAAGTCAATCCATTTTCTTAAAGGCGACAGTCAAGACTTGAAAACTTCCTTAACGAAGAACCTGTTGATCCATAACGGGGCTCTCGTGTTTGTAACTCAGATGCTCCGTGCAATGGGTCTTTAGCATGAGGCCTGCGCACGTCTGATGCACCACAAATGACAGGCCACCTCCACTCTTTTCTATCCTGAATCCTCTGCAGGATCTTCATTATTAAACTTGGTAAGCGTATTTATATGACATTGACAACTGAGGACGACGACCTTCAGATGGATCCTACGAACACTGTGCCCTCTAGTGGCCATTTCATTTTTTCCGTTTTACTTGTTTGTTCCATTTAGTGGCTATTTTTACTGTTTCCTACAAGTCTGTTTTTGGCGTCTATCAACCCTAAGGATGATTATGAAAATTGGCTTGTTACTAGTGTGAGGAGGGCAGCTGGTGATGATTTTCAGATGACTCTGACTTCTTTGGCACCTTCTAGAGGCTGTTTTTTGTGTTTAGGGCTGTACTTTTTAAACTACAGAATCTTTATTAAATTTGGCAGGTGTATTTGTATGAAGTTTACAGTATTTTTGAAGCACCTTGATGGGGTTTATGAAATTTAATAACTACTAGGTTTTTATTAATTAAGAGACGATGACAGGTTCCCATTTTCGGATAGATTTAATGTATAGTGGCCACTTTTATTATCATGAAATTTTTGGGTTTCAGTTAAAGAGGTGACGATGCCTTCTCATTTTCAAACAGAGAATCATTATGGAAATAGGCAGATGTGTTCCTACCTACAAGAGCATGACTGATGTGGATTTTCAGTCTGGCCTAATACTGTGGTGCCCCTAATACTTTTCGCATCTTCGGCAGTGTATCCTAAAGATGTATTTGAAACTTTGCAGTTGTATTCTCACTAAGTTGAAAACAGATGGATGGATTCTAGCACCGCTGTGGTTCCTATTGGCAAATTGCCAAGTCTTTGGAGTTTTTGGATGGATTTAATTAAATTTGGCAAATATGGATGGCTCAATGAATCCTGTACCGTCTAATGGCCATTTTGTGATACTAAAAACACCCCTAGAAGCACACTGTTTGCAGGTTTGCAGTGCAGTCGTAGGCGCATTTCAACCCTCCATATTGCTCTCGTGAAAAAAGTTCCTCTGAGGTGAGCACAATTGGTGCGAATGTTTTTCATCAGTTTCTTAAACAGTTTCACTTGTGCACTGATGAGAGTGTCTGTGCTCACGAGGCGTGATCACTCAGAATCATTTACAGCCAATCATGAGATGTTTGTGACTGACAAGCAATGCTGTTTAAATCCTTGCTTGCATGCGTTTGTGTGGCTTTAAAAAAGTTCGAGACCTTGGCTGAAATTGATGCATCTTTTATGAGGTGCTGACCAGAATCAATGATATTTTTTGACCTTATAGTGCATTGTTCTCTCACAATAGATGCGGGTTTCCCTGTTGTACCAATTCACCGTTACTGGCCAGTTTAAACCGGTCCTGTAGTGTTCTACATGTAAATGTGAGAATGACTGGGATCCCAGAGGTGTGTTGAGCTTAACTTTTGCACACATACATAAAATTGTCACTACACGGAGGGATTTCTGTGCTGAGAAGCTGAATTTTGAAGTCAGCCAAACTGCTAAATCCAGTAAAAAGTGAAAAAGGATGAGCCACGACAAACATTTAGCGATTAGCTGATTCAGAACCTGCATGCATGCTATAATAAAGCCTGCCTCAGAATAGCCACAGTTTTTTTTGGGAGGAGGGATTTTGGATATTGTGCCAAATATTGGACCTAAAACGACTTGTTAGATAACTGGATACCATCAAAAATTGTGAAGGTGTTGTTACAATTGCTTGCATGTCTTTGTTGTATCTGCTTTTTACAAAGTCTTGGAAGTTGGCATTGAAACTGGTAGCCATTTCTTATTGTTCTTGCCTTTTGTTGCTCAACTTGTTTTTCTGCCAGTTCTTGTCTGTGAAAGTGTGGGTAATTTCTTGGAACCTTTGAGTGATTTCTTTGTTGTTACTCTTGTAACTTATACTGTTGTAATGTCATTGGGATAAATGACTTCAATGAGTGTCCTTGTACGTGAGTTGGACCCAAATGCTTAATATGCACATTAGGCGGGAGATTCAGTGGCTTAACTTTCACCAGATATGCCACTTGCAATGTTTTGTCTGACACTTGGAAACGAGTGGTAAAATGGCATACCTATCAAAAACGAGCACATTAATTAAAGTTACTATCTAACAAATAATGTTATTTCCAAACATTTGTCAAACTGTTTTGAAATTTCATTTGCAGATTTCTGACTGTAGTTGGGATGAGTTGGTCAAAGTTTACAATCCAAGATGTCTGCAAGCACAGAGGTAGCAGTGTGAAGCAATTGGTTCAGTATATGTACAGAGACAGTAGTGGGGTGTAGAGTCAATAGCGGCACTATCATCCACAAGTTTACTGAGCTGTGACGCACTACATTAAAATTTAAATGTTGCCAAGTGTTTACATGATATTGTTACCGCTGCTTACAAGCATATCTCCTCAAGGATTTCTACTCCATAATGTCTCTTGCATTCAAAGTGAAGATTCTCAGTCATTGGCTGGTGATCTGTTGAAGGTTATATGTTTAGTCACCATGGCAACTTAGAAAGCAGTAGGATGTATATTGAGATGTTACAACATGTAGATGCTGCTGTTTTCTGTAAAGAGCACACAAGTTAGGTTGGAAAAGCAGGTTATGTTAAATGCCAAAATGGCACAAAGTCGCAACATTTTTCTTATTAGTGAAAGGACATTTTAAACACTAAAAGCATTATTATGCTTAATTTCAAATTATTCACTGAAGCTGCAGTTTTTGTAACCTGTTAATTTAGGTCTCTGTTATTTGATCTCAGTGCATACTTTGTAATATTTTAATTGCTAATTTAAGTTGCATAAGTGAGGGGACATACCAGGACAGGACTTCAGACTACTAGAAATTCTGGCATCTCTTCACGGATATTTTTTCTTGGAAGGAAAAGACAGTGTTTAGTAAAATATTCATTACTTAGTCTGTTTCATTCAAAAAATCACAAATAATGAAACCAAAGTTTTAAGTGGCATCTTTACGGCATTAGAAAGCAGGTATATTTTACCATTAGTAGGGGAACCTTGCAGTTGAAATTTTGTGATTAAAATGCCATTGAAGTGTGCTGCCTGTAAATTACCAATATAGTACAGCAGTAATACAACATGGGTGATGAGGTGCCTTGAAAATTACCAGCATTATGAATGTGCAAAATGTGTTTCCTTATTTTTTCAATTTTCATGGTTGTCATTTGTTTCAATGCTAATAATTAGTAGATTTGTACCTGTTTTTCAACATTTACCTTGGTATATCCATGCAACATTGTTATGACATTTTCAGTGCAAAAATTCCAATTAATTGTAAAAATCATGCAGGTGTCCTAAATACTGACCTTGAATATTCTTGAGACTGCATTTTCCCACCAACAGATGTGAACTGACTGCATTTTCCCACCGACAGATGTGAACTGACTGCATTTTCCCACCGACAGATGTGAACTGACTGCATTTTCCCACCGACAGATGTGAACTGACTGCATTTTCCCACCGACAGATGTGAACTGACTGCATTTTCCCACCGACAGATGTGAACTGACTAGTAATTCTTTGTGATGTACACACATTTTGTTAAACAACTATTTTTTAAATGACCGTTTCAATACATCCTCATTCTGTGGTTATTCCATAATTGCTACGGGAAAGTTGGAAGCCCATAAAACAAAAACTGTGGGTAGTTAGGTTACAACAAATTATGTGGGTGGTTAGGTTACAACAAATTATGTGGGTGGTTAGGTTACAACAAATTATGTGGGTGGTTAGGTTACAACAAATTATGTGGGTGGTTAGGTTACAACAAATTATGTGGGTGGTTAGGTTACAACAAATTATGTGGGTGGTTGTGTTTGGGAACAGAAATGTGGGAAGTTGTTTGCAACAAAAAATCCGTTCTTGTAAAAACTAAATATGTTGCGCTACAATGCATTTCACAACTGGTAATTTTGAATGATCCATGCTGGTTGGGATCTGAATATCACAACTCACAAGAATGTTTA
This sequence comes from Phoronis australis, assembly GCA_002633005.1. Lineage (NCBI taxonomy): Eukaryota > Metazoa > Phoronida > Phoronidae > Phoronis > Phoronis australis. The sequence goes on from NMRA01000276.1 coordinate 300,065, forward strand.
CCTTTATGACCGTCGTATACATGTCAACCATAGCAGTGACAAAAATGAGTCAAAATATGGTCAAGTGTCAACATGCATTGCATGTACCTATTTACCTATTAGAGGCTCTTACATCTAGTAATTGTGAGTGTTGTTATACTCCTTTGTTACTCCTTTGGCCGTCGAGTAATGTTCGTGATATGAGATTAGTTTGACAAAAAAGATTGCCAGTAAAAGCCGAAGCGAAAGTTTGAAAACTTTATTATGAACATTCATTTGGCAAAAATGCGTATTAATTTCCAAAAATATGAAGCATTTTGGTGTTACGTCGTAGCACTGCCGAAACAGCAAAAATATGTAGCAAATACATAATTTCCATATTGGTCAACATGTTTGCCATCATCTTATGTTTGGTTATTGGAGAACAGGAATGGCTGTTAGTAGTTGTAGTGGCTGAACATATTGTGCTGCCACCTATTGGTTGTAGTGGCTGAACATACTGTGCTGCCACACTTTTAGTTGCAGTGGATGAACATACTGCGCTCGGTGGTTCCCTGTTCACAAGGGGGAAGGGGACACGCAGGTATCATTTACTTTTTTGGGGGATTACACCGGCGTTTCTGATTGGTTGGTCGAATAACAGGTAGAACTTTATACGTAAACAAACCGGCATGACTAATCAAGGAAATGTTAATGTGGATACAGTTTGTGGTGTGTTGTACAGACACGGTGCCTAATTGGGATATGTTCAAGAAATTGTGTATCAGAAAGTTGTGGTTGTCTTTTCGCTGCGCATTTTTGTGCAGCTGCCAACTTGTTTTCGTTGCTGTCCTATGTTCACTGAGTATGAATAACACACTGGTTAAATCGGCCAGATCTGTGTGTATTGTATGCACTTCAAGCATGTGGCCGTTAGATATTATTTGCTGTCATGCCACTTGGTTTGCAAAGATGTTGACACGACTAAAAATCATTCTCAATCCGCCATTTTCTTTCTTTGTTCTAAAGCTAACCAATGACTGCAGAGGTTACATCAACTAGTGATAAAACGCGTGCTGCTGAATGATACCTGCAAGTCTTCTTCCTCCTAGCGGACACGCCAGGAACCAGCAAGAATACTGTGCTGCCACACTATTGGTTGCAGTGGCTGAACATACTGTGCTGCCATCAATTGGTTGTAGCGGCTAGACATACTGCGCTACCATCTATTGGTTGCAGTGGCTGAACATACTGATGTGACATGTTGGTTGACTTGACATGTGCTCATAATGGTTCAACTGGAGTTCATGTTTTAATCGCCTAAATAGCCATAGTGTGCTGTAGTTGATGAATAGGGGCCAAAGTGTGAAATGTATTTGTGAAGAGTATAATTTCAGAATTATTTTGTACGACTAACCCAAGTGGCATAATCCTGTACATATTTGTACTACCATATTATTGCATAACTATTACACAATTGAAATAAATGTATGGAACAGCAATTGACTGTCTTTGTGCATCTGAAAGCTCAGATTTTGGTTTACAAGGCCAGTAGAACTTGGGCAAATTCAAATAGTTTAATTAACTAGTCATAACTCCCTTAAAATATGGGTGGTTCCATTCCAAAGTAATTAAAAATAATTGGCGATTGGTTAGGAAACTTATTCAAAAATATCAGTGACAAAATAGAGCCTTATCACCCTCCCAAATAGATTTCACTAGAATGGGCTTTCACTAATTTGCCACATGATATTAAGTGTTACTTATGTATGTTTTTCGTCCGGGCTTTCGCCATAACTTCAACAAAGCCAGGGAAATTTCATTTGAATAAAATTCTTCAACTTTTTTGAAAATAGTACTTAATGAAAATAGATCACAATTGGTGCTGTGTAAGTATTGAGGTAGAGGTCAAAATAGAATAAAACACCACACAAGTACTAAACAATGACTTTTAGTTAATCCTCTTATGAAAATACTTTTGACAACATAAACATAATGTAAGAGCACATCTGTACGAAAGACGTCCTTGCCAACACTAGTGTGTACTCTCTTGAACACCTGTCACAATGCAGGTACACTAGTGTGTACTCTCTTGAACACCTGTCACAATGCAGGTACACTAGTGTGTACTCTCTTGAACACCTGTCACAATGCAGGTGCACTAGTGTGTACTCTCTTGAACACCAGTCACAATGCAGGTACACAAGTCCCTCAAGCAGTAATACAGACGAGTGCACTTTCTTCAACACTAGCCACTGGCCCCTAAAGCCAGTAATACAGACGAGTGCACTTTCTTCAACACTAGCCACTGGCCCCTAAAGCCCGTAATACAGACGAGTGCACTTTCTTCAACACTAGCCACTGGCTTCTAAAGCCAGTAATAAAGTGCAAGGTTTTCCCAGAAAGCAACATCCAAGTGTTTGAAAGTTTGAAAAGGTGTCCAAACAAACTGAAACCTCGTCATTACAGTATTTTTTGGTAATTAAGAGAGAACTGGTTTAAACGAAACAAAATTTACTTGTTGATAAAGTGTAAGCAATACACAACGATTACTTCTAATGAACAAAACACAAAAATACAGAATTTTTAAATGTGAATACTCAAAAAGTCTCAGAATCAATGAAAAATTTTCAGCTGATTTAAATCACCAAAATCATGTTACTAAGAGTACACATTATTTTGTCACGTAGGTAATTTCAAGTATTCTAGATTTGTAAATCCGGGCGAATACCGTAAAAAATTCTTTAGTTTCGGACACAATATGGTGGACGGGTGGAATTTCATTTTGTCAAAAATTACCTCAGCAAAATTTACTTTGCTTTTTATCCTGGTTTGTATGGTGCAGCTATTACCAAATATGGTTTGTATGGTGCAGCTATTACCAAACATGGTTTGTATGGTGCAGCTATTGCCAAAGAGGGTTTGTATGGTGCAGCTATTACCAAACATTAAGTGAAATTTTGAACATTTGCAACAATATGGTAAGACTACGAAAAATAGAAATATTGAAATTTTAGCAAATTTTTATGTCCCAACTTGAAGATTTTTTATTGTAACAAACCTGACATGCACAATTGTCATTTATTGAATAATGGCATGAGAGGTCAGAGGTCACCATGCAAGGCTTTCTTTCCAGGGCTGCTCCTCACCATGGAGTTTACCAAATGCACACAGACTTACATACAACTACCAATGTGACAAGACAACTATCAATGTGACAAGACTGCTGGCTGGTTAGGGTTATGGTGGAGAGTTGACGGAAGGTTGGGTCGTTCTTCCAGTTTGTCGTACTCTAGATGAAACTCCTTTGCCACCTTCCGCCAATTCTGAGGATCAAAGAAGTAGTATGTTCCCCGCTCATATGAATTTGTTTTCACCTGCGGCTCCACTCCCGGTGCCCGTGTTATCCATACTCTCTCTTCTTTGTGGTACCTCCAATCTCGGTTATACCTGACACAAAATTAACATCAATATTTAAAACAACTATAAACCTGCCCTTCATCACAATAACTAACTTCTGATTTAGACCACTTAATGTCATGAAATTTGTCTCAAACTGTATCTTGGTCACTGAATAACGCTCACATGAGAGATGTCAGTGTGACCGAGTTGGACGCAGGCGTTGGTCATACACCAGGGTTAAACAAAGTTCGCTTAGAGCTATCGAAAAAAACACGAAACTGAGTGATCAAAAGGTAAAGTCAATATTCTGAAGTAGCAACTAATTATTAGCTAGAGAATACTGGCCAGTTAACTCAGCTCCATAGTGATGCCCATTTACACGTAAATGTATGTAAATGTATGCCCATTTAACTCATAGCTTTACAACGGCAGCTAACTAACACGTAATGATAGTTAAGTAGACTCACAGTTCTGCAGCAGCTACCAGTTGAAGAACATCTCCTCCATACATGTAGAACAGAAAGAAGAGAAGATCTTCCCCATATCGGTTGAGTTTAATTGGCGCTAGCTTGTCACGGATGTAAATGTTTGTTAGGTACTCTGACGGACCATGAAAATCTGCAATTATGACGCAAGTTTGAGCCTTTAACACTCATACTCCAACACAGTAACAAGAAAGACACAGCAATGAACAATTCAAAGGTAAACAAGTGATGAAATCATCACATTCTAAAACATAACACAAATATCGACCAGACTACTATAAAGATCAAAAATTTCCTGGAATTAGTCTTGCAAAATTTGATGGAGCTCGGAACTTTGGTAAATGTGCATCCCATGGGGTCACAGTCACTCGCTTAAGACAACGGCAAACTTTGGTTACCTGCATACTTGGGTGACAAGTGTTACAAGCCTAATAACACTGATTGTCTCTAAATGTGCAACATATCTCAGTCTCAGTCATTTGCCTAAACAGCTTACATGTGACACTTCAAAGTCAAACAATACAAGAAAGAAGCACACCAGGCCGTCCTCAATCCCTGTGTGTCTGGCCATGCACAAGATCAGTCCAAGAACCCTGGGTACAGTAACACAAGGAATCTTGCCAATATGACAACTTTACACTTAACCCTACCTGGATGTTTGTTTACTCAACTAAAATTCCAAGTTAAACTGCTCTTGGTCAATGTTAGTATTGCAGTCTATGCTCTAACGATTACAAAACTGTTATCAGTATCACAGATGTCACCAATCTCACATATATCTGACAAGCTGACATGTTTAACACCTGCTGACGGGTTACAGAACTTTGTGGAATTCACGATCTCATGGGGACAACAGATTAGTGGAAATAATTCCCGTAACAAGATTCCTGTACATTGCTAGATTGACTGACCTATATCTTGAGGCCGACACGGAGAATCAGCCCAAGGTGACTGAAAGGTGCTGTACAAGTTCCTGAAAAGGAAATGTCGAGGTGAGAGATATGCTAATTTTAAACTGAAAAGTGTGTCAACCTATTAAGTTATCACAACTCCACGACACACTTGAGATGATGTAACATATCACAGTTGTAGCAAGTACAAAATCACAGTCATGAACTATCAAAGCACAAGTGTCGTCTGTCTGTTACTTTCCTTGTGACAATAAAATGAGGAAATGGAACTTTTTGGACCAATGTCTTACATAAATAATGGAAAGATGGAAAGACAAGATTTCTGGGGAACGTAAGAGGAGATGCAGCGAGCCCCTTGAGCAACCTCTTCTCCGGATGGCTACAGTGTACATAGTAAATATAACCAAATGTAAGACACGCATCTATAATCAAAGGAGTAGCTCATTCTTCTTGCTCGTGCTCAAAACCAGTCTAATGGAGAAGAGGTAATGTCACAAAGACAAGAAATGAAACTCCATCACAGGCACCAGGGCATGTAAAACCTGCAGTGTGTCAAGTAGTATTTTACAAACAAGGCCATGCACCACTAACTGTAATGTCCAAAGTATACAAGAGCTCCATTTGGCAATTCATAAGTCAACAAAACAAATTTTCTATGATGGCGTGGGATCGATGCTGTCATCAAACATAATACTTTGAAGCTGTCTAACTTACTCTGGGGAATTAAGATTGAGTCCTAACGTGGTGAGATCTATGCCTGGAGCCAGGGCTACAAGGTTGGGGTCGGTTTCAGCTGCCCTTATGTAAGTTAACAGACCAACCATTCCAAACTGATCCGTTACCATGCCAACAGGAATGTTGGAGACAGTACCTAGAGACAAGAGAACTCGAGCAAGTAACGTGGTTGAACAGAAGGTAAATCAATTTAGGTTACAAAACATCATATATGGTTCTAGTTTTTGTTTTTTCTTGAAATTTAACACAATGGTATTTTCAAAAAGAAAAAGTCACCTAGTGCCAACTGGTCAGGACATTTCATTATTTTCCCTCACTACCACCTGATGCTAGCTGAAATGGGTCAAAATCCGTTTTTGCCTTGTGCCACCTGGTGCCAACTAACATGGGTTGGGGTCCATTTTTTAACCAGTTGCAAGAGAGTAAAGTTCGTATCAAAATACACAGCGATTATATATGACATGCCAATGTATCTTAACTACGCAGCTTTCTAATGTTTAATTTATTTAACAACTTATTTTTTTAATTTACACTTTCTTTTCAGCAATGGAGATTTGAATCTTTTAAGGATATCTCCAACCTGATTCACAAAAATTGGCCATTTTCACAATACTTCACTTGTGTCTAGCAAAATACCTTATCTTCATTCTCGGGAACTTCAAATACAAAATATATATCGCGTAGCGAGAAAAAAGGATTTAGCAGAACCACATCGGAACCACACAACTGCGTGGATATTTGTTTACTACTTATCTCAGGTCAAAGGTTAAAGGGCTTTCAATAAAATCGAATCTCCCGCCAGGTACATTACAGCTTCGTATACCCTCAATCCTTTCATTCACAACGTCGCCATAACATTGAGCCAACGAGGTGTACTTATGATAGAATGGCGCCGGGGAAAACAAAGACAAAACGTAGTTTTGATCCAAAGGGAGTTGTGCGTCTACATGCATACGACCGTTGGCGTTGAAAATGAATGCTAAGAGTTGCCTCAGGTCTCTGTGGTCATGAACACAGAAAGTTATGAAAAGAGATAAATTCTCACCCTAATTCCTTAATTCAATTAATAAGTTGACATTTCGATGTTTCGATCTCATGTTAACGACATACTGTAACCACCGATTCAATTTTTGTAATCCATTTCTTACTTGGTTTTGTATCAGTCTCCCAGCACATGACGTGTACAGGCTATGAACTGTGACCTACTTAGAAAGTAGGTCATAAACAACAGTATAAGTTGGCTGGGAACAATACCTCTATTTGAGGTTTTAATGATAATTAAGTTAGTTAGACACTGCAAAATCAGTTGACATTGCGAGTGAACGTTGAAATAGCTAATAGGAATGTATAGGTTATGTGTACCGAAAACTAGTTTTCACCGAATAATTAACCGAAGACTTTGAGATTTTCACTTTCCCAATTTAATCGTTTTTTTTTTTTTCGGCTTCGGCAAATCGACTTTATTTGAACTTAGGAACACTAGTTCTCGAAAACGGTAAGATGGATTTCGCTGAAACTTTCCAAACTTAATATTTAGTCATCAATCTCAAAAACGCTGTTAGGATTTTCGATATGAAGGCCTAGTTTTTGCATAATGTGACAAAGACGAATACAACTTCAATTTTTTACAACAATACCTTACGTTTTGCGAGTTGATTTGTCATAGAAACCAAACGAACAGACTAATCAAAAATTCCAAACAGCGTTTTTGAGGTAACTGGTGAAGTTTTCATTTAAAAAAAGTTTTATTAAAATCGACCTATGAACGTACCTTTCTTAAAAATGAAATTTTGACTTAAAAAAACGTTTTTACATAAAGATAATAATGGCACAAAAATACAAAAAGTATATTTATATTTCCTGGTCTTTGTTCTTTCAGAAAATATATACTTTTACTAGTTGACAAAGCTTAGTTTTTTGATATACGAGTTAGAATGGAGGTCAATAAAAATGGTTGCAGATAACGTTAATGAATGATACCTACTAATGAGAAACAGTGCCACAAACATGCTACAAAACAAATTGTTTCTTTACCAGGTCAAGAAAAAAAGTAGAATTAATCAGGTTTGCTGTAAAAAATCAAGCCACAGATGAAAACAATGAGCATCATCCAATACTAGTAAAATTAAGAACGATAACTCGACACACTAAAAAATCTACAAGTACTCCAGGTAAAGACAAGTTTTAAACAGTGTGCTATATCAATATAAAAGAAACACTTTCTCTGATGATGATGAAATTCATGGTCAGTATTAAATGAAATATGCACATTCATTGACAGTGTGCAATATTTTGCTAGCAGCATGACTGAATTAGGAAGATGTTAAGTGTGTCATACACCAAGATGCAACTTAAGGTCACTTACCATCTGGGTGAGTCTGTATACCCTTTTTTGATGCCATGCCACTTTTGTCAGCAGTAAACCTGCCTGTGCTGCCATCTTTTGCTAGTGCTTGTTCATAAGAGTTCATTCCTTGTAAACCAGTCATCTGAAAATAAAATGTAATTTCACTTTATCAACTCACACAAAATCATTTCAGTAATGTACTAATTCATAAATAAACAGAGTTCTTTGAAAGTCAAGTGATATAATATTCAACTTCACACTTCACTTTTACTTATGAAACATTTTGTTAAAACAATTGAGACATTTTACTATTCATAATATCTGCAGTTCATTTAACAACAGTTATTCGAAAAAACTCTTTAAATCATTAGTCAAAACTTTTGTGTGTAAAACCAAGCAACGAGAATTTAGATGCATTGATTTTGTTAAGAGTAAATTTAATTCCTCATCTGTAACAAAACCAAGATGGCAAACTAACATTATTGTGTTCACCACTCTACCTGCCACAAAAGTATTCTCACTCATACCTTCTTCACAGTGCAGTACACTTCAGACCAGGCAAAAATCCATACAGGGGTGGTATACACTATGTGACAGATTTGGATCATATTATGCATTTTTGTTTACTTTCTTATGGTAATTTCTAAAATGCACTTAAAACAAATTCTATCGCGTTTACCTTAAAAGTTGGGTACCTCAGTTTTCACTGAAAACCACAATCAGAACTCATCCCAATAATCACAGTTTTTGTGACATTGTAAATAATTACAGAAGCTACTAGAAAATGAAGTACCCACTTTTTTGTATAAAGTCACCCATTGTCTTCGTAAAAATGAAAAATAAAAGTGTCAAGTTGCACCTTAAGTTCCACAGTTCGGGTTTGAAAGGTCATGGGGTCATACAAGCAGAAAACATGGAAAACTTGCCCAGATTTGAACGAGTCAATCTCAGCTGAAGCCAAATGTTACACTTGTCTTTGAAATTTAATTGTGAGTTTGATCTATCTTAGTAGACTAGATATTTGGCATCAAAACCACCGGCAAACAAATGTCTTCATATAGTAATGATCAATTGTGAGTTTGATCTATCTTAGTAGACTAGATATTTGGCATCAAAACCACCGGCAAACAAATGTCTTCATATAGTAATGATCAATTGTTCATAGCCACCTCAACCCAAGTGAGCAATTGTAACAACAGCTACTAGTCATCAAAAATGTTGAGTTTTTGAGATCTAAAAGTGCTGAAATGGTTGTTAAAATTTTGGGTTTATTTCTTAGCATTTTTTTACTGTGAATTACCATTTTGATGAAAAGCCCTTCAGGTGTCTCTGATATTGAAGAAAAAATTGCTGCTGAGGTGGATGAACATTGCTGCTGAGGTGGATGAACATTGCTGCTGAGGTGGATGAACATTGCTGCTGAGGTGGATGAACATTGCTGCTGAGGTGGATGAAGTAGTTAATATAGTGTGTTCGTAGGCATCATATCCTTCAAATCTGGTTTGTGAAGCTTAAAGGAATATCGAAACCATGCAGCAAGCAATTGAAGCACTAACTGATTGCAGCAAGTCCACAACAAGCCAAATGAAATATGTTAAAGACACCGACCCAGTCCCGTTCAGTGACAGTGCTGCAAGTAGCAGCTGATTCTTGCCAGAGTCAGACTGGGCTTGTTTACAACAGTTTCAAGGTACGTAAACTACACGGTCAACGGACTCATAAACACGGGCACGAACGCATAAACACGACTCACGGACCAACAAACATCGTCCACTAACTCACAAACACGGGAACAGACTCACAAAACACGATCCATGAACCCTAACACACGGGACACGAACTCATATTCACGAGGAAACATGGGTCACGGACTCATCGGCTTCCTGGGTCAGCTGACATCTTCATTTTGTCTGTAGACCGTGTTCGGTGGTCCGTTAACCGTGTTTCCTCGTGAATATATCTCGTGTATTTGGGTGCGTGGATCGTGTTTTGCGAGTCCGTTCGCGTGTTCGCGAGTCAGTGGATGGTGTTTGCAGGTCCGTGAGTCGTGTTCATGCGTCCGTGCCCGTGTTTATGAGGCCGTTGACCGTGTAGTTTAGGTACCTTGAGTTTGTCCCCAAGAAATGACTGTTTGATGAAATCAAGCTCAGCATGGAATCAGATGGAGGCCAAGTAAAAGTAATATATGTGCCCACCTTCAGCATCAGAAAGGCTCTAAACCCAAGGCAAGGCTAAGCTTGAGTTTGGAATGTAAGTGGAAATGCAGCCAACAAAGAATTTCTGGAAGAACAGAATGTATCGATTCCAGTTGGGTCAGTAAGGTAAGGTGTTATGCAAGTGCAGGTCATCAATGCTCTATACCTGTTGATAATGAATTTATTATATTCTTTGCTTTTTCAAGATTCTGACTGATGCCAGGAAGCAATTCAAATTTTAAAGAGCCACAAAGCCGGGCACAACCCTACATGAATAGCGACACTTGAGTACTAGAGTAATTTTAGTAACTACTTTCAGTACAGCCTTGTATTAGTAAAAATTCTCTTTTTCTCAACATTTAGGGTTTGTCGAAATACATGCCATTTTATGAATATGCATGTGTAACAAGTGGAAATTTGGTGTCCATTATCAAAAGATTTAATGGAGCCCTTGGCTCTTAGCTAGATCACGTCAATTTCCCTTCTAATTCACTTGTTGTCACTTCTGATCGGTCACATTGCTCTATCTGTATAACCAGAGATATATGATTTTCATCATATGCAGTGGAACCCCATTACAGTGGAGCCTAATTTAACATGGTTAAAGTAATAACACTGTTAGGGTCCCTAATATCTGAAGCATTCAACTTCAAGAATAAGACTGGGGAAAAACATTTTGGGATTCAAAATACAGAATTCTATTGGGAGTTGTGTTATGCCTTCTTTCCATAATACTCTATTTCAGTTCTATACAGAAACTGTAAGCGTTTACCAAAGAAGTTAGACACTGTTGTTGAGTTTACTACAGAAAGAGTACTAGTGCATGTACTGTAAGTAGTTAGTTAATGAATTGGAGTGTTGTTACACAAAACCTTTTTCTGAGATTCTTGGTTCCAGGATTAAGTGCATCTTGTCAACATTTAATGATTGCAAAACAGTAGTTGTAGTAGAGGATTTTTATTTCAATTGTATTGTGGTTTATTATAAACCTGGTAGACAAATAAATAAGCTGTGCATTCAGCAGATTTTGCTTCTCGAAGTTTTACTGCGCAAGTTATCCATAGTTACAGGAGTTGTTAACTACAAGGTTCGCACATTGCCTCAAATATAAACAGGGCTCGTGGACTTGTAAACTGCACATTGACTCAAAAACTGCAGACAAAACACTTTGTATGTATGCTGCATTTACTGTCTGTCAACCATGTCTCTCAGTCAAAGTGGCTTTGGCTCCATGAACTGTGATTTTTGGGTGCATAAGTTATGTTTTGTGAGTTTGGGCCAGAGCTTGTGAGTCACTGGATAGCATTAACAGACCTTGAACTATGTTTATGGTGAGGAACTATGTTCATAAATGCACAGTCTGTTTAGTTCTATGCCAGTTGTTTCACCACACCAGTCAACATTTGAAAAAGTTCCTCTGAGAGGGAAGACTGCTTGTAATGAAAGCTTAGGTACTTCAAGTACGTCATAACAAGATTTTTATAGTACTTTCCAAAGTTACTCCAGGTTGAGTTAGTGTCCACTGAGGCAAAGTTTGAAAGGTGCATTTGGCTAAAAATATTGAAGATGTATTGTATTCCCTTTAGCCTGAAAATCCTGTAAAACATAAAATTTTCTCAATCAGCATCTTGGCATGAAGAGTGTTGGATCTTATCTTAGTTTTATGGCTTTTCGAAGACATTGCAATGCTATGTATTAAAACAGATGGTTTTCCAGGTCGATGAATCTGCCAAAAACTCCAAGCGACATTACAAACAGAAAGCCAGTGAAGCATTATCTGTAATTCGTGAATTACTCCTGGTCAGAGTGATGTTCTGAAGAATGTCTCTCACCTTAGCAGATTAAATTTTTCCCATTTAGCAGCACTCAATCGTTCTGGGAAACTCGCACTGTTTGATGCCTTTGAAATGAAAGCATTGCTGAAGAAGATCGTTGATTTTGACTGCGACAAAAGATTGTTAAGTCAATAGAATTGCCGCAGTAGCGCATTTCATGTATGTACGACTGAAACATTTGAAATACAGTATGTCAAAAGTAGTCGGACAAAATGCTATTTCCATTTCGTGACGTGTAATCTGTGCTGACTAAAGATGTCTTATTGTACACTTAATTTGCTGGCACTTTGTAAATGTGACCACATTTATTCTATTTACTTGATTTATGGCGTGTAATTTGCCTGTGTCCTATATCAGCNTTCCTGGGTCAGCTGACATCTACATTTTGTCTGTAAACCGTGTTCGGCGGTCCGTTAACCGTGTTTCCTCGTGAATATATCCCGTGTATTTGGGTGCGTGGATCGTGTTTTGCGAGTCCGTTCCCATGTTCGCGAGTCAGTGGATGGTGTTTGCAGGTCTGTGAGTCGTGTTCATGCGTCCGTGCCCGTGTTTATGAGGCCGTTGACCGTGTAGTTTAGGTACCTTGAGTTTGTCCCCAAGAAATGACTGTTTGATGAAATCAACCTCAGCATGGAATCAGATGGAGGCCAAGTAAAAGTAAGATATGTGCCCACTTTCAGCATCAGAAAGGCTCTAAACCCAAGGCAAGGCTAAGCTTGAGTTTGGAATGTAAGTGGAAATGCAGCCAACAAAGAATTTCTGGAAGAACAGAATGTATCGATTCCAGTTGGGTCAGTAAGGTAAGTTGTTATGCAAGTGCAGGTCATCAATGCTCTATACCTGTTGATAATGAATTTATTATATTCTTTGCTTTTTCAAGATTCTGACTGATGCCAAGAAGTAAATTTTAAAGAGCCACAAAGCCGGGCACAACCCTACATGAATAGTGACACTTGAGTACTAGAGTAATTTTAGTAACTACTTCCAGTACAGCCTTGTATTAGTAAAACATTCTCTTTTTCTCAACATTTAGGGTTTGTCGAAATACATGCCATTTTATGAATATGCATGTGTAAGAAGTGGAAATTTGGTGTCCATTATCAAAAGATTTAATGGAGCCCTTGGCTCTTAGCTAGATCACGTCAATTTCCCTTCTAATTCACTTGTTGTCACTTCTGATCGGTCACATTGTTCTATCTGTATAACCAGAGATATATGATTTTCCTCATATGCAGTGGAACCCCATTACAGTGGAGCCTAATTTAACATGGTTAAAGTAATAATAGGGTCCCTAATATCTGAAGCATTCAACTTCAAGAATAAGACTGGGGAAAAAACATTTTGGGATTCAAAATACAGAATTCTATTGGGAGTTGTGTTATGCCTTCTTACCATAATACTCTATTTCAGTTCTATACAGTTCTATGTATAAGTTATGTTTTGTGAGTTTGGGCCAGAGCTTGTGAGTCACTGGATAGAGTTAACAGACCTTGAACTATGTTTATGGTGAGGAACTATGTTCATAAATGCACAGTCTGTTTAGTTCTATGCCAGTTGTTTCACCACACCTGTCAACATTTGAAAAAGTTCCTCTGAGAGGGAAGACTGCTTGTAATGAAAGCTTAGGTGCTCCAAGTAGGTCATAACAAGATTTTTATAGTACTTTCCAAAGTTACTCCAGGTTGAGTTAGTGTCCACTGAGGCAAAGTTTGAAAGGTTCATTTGGCTAAAAATATTGAAGATGCATTGTATTCCCTTTAGCCTGAAAATCATGTAAAACATAAAATTTTCTCAATCAGCATCTTGGCATGAAGTGTGTTGGATCTTATCTTAGTTTTATGGCTTTTCAAAGACATTGTAATGCTATGTATCAAAACAGATAGTTTTCCACGTCGATGAATCTGCCAAAAACTCCAAGTGACATTACAAACAGAAAGCCAGTGAAGCATTATCTGTAACCCGTGAATTACTCCTGGTCAGAGTGATGTTCTGAAGAATGTCTCTCACCTCAGCAGATTAAATTTTTCCCATTTAGCAGCACTCAATCGTTCTGGGAAACTCGCACTGTTTGATGCCTTTGAAATGAAAGTATTGCTGAAGAAGATCGTCGATTTTAACTGCGACAAAAGATTGTTAAGTCAATAGAATTGCCGCAGTAGTGCATTTCATGTATGTACGACTCAAACATTTGAAATACAGTATGTCAAAAGTAGTCGGACAAAATGCTATTTCCATTTCGTGACGTGTAATCTGTGCTGACTAAAGATGTCTCATTGTACACCTAATTTGCTCGCACTTTGTAAATGTGACCACATTTATTCTATTTACTTGATTTATGGCGTGTAATTTGCCTGTGTCCTATATCAGCCTCAATATAGTATTACTATTTTCTAAACTACTTTGGTGCTTGTTTAATGTTTGGCTATCTTATTATCGTTTTGCTACATAAGTACAGTATAACCTGCTCTGCTGGGTTTCTATGTCTAACATAATAAACAATAATTTAAATCAGGAGAGTTTTTAAATATTGCCCAACTTTGTTCCAAAATCTTTTTGCAGAATTACCCAAGTTTACTTGCGTAAAGTCTGAACGTCTGTGTATTTTATTTTCATTTTGCTGCACATGCATGGTCTTAAAATTTTTTGATGAAGTAGCTGACACCACATGTATTAGTCTCGAGACTGCTGAATTTTTGTATTCTGACTGATGGTAAGCACCAAGGGCTGTTCCAGTAAAATCCGTGTGGGGGGGGGGACGGCAGTAGAAATAAAATTCATGGGTGGTGGTCTTCAGAAAAAAACTCAAATTATGGGTGGTCGTTCCTGTAAGAAGTGATGCATTAAAAATGGATGGTATTTTTTGATCTGCTAACGTTGACAGGTTGGTTAATTCAGCCAACACATCTCCAAAGAAATCAAAACTCANGGGGACAGGGCATAGGAATAACCAGAATTTCGCCACATTGGTGCACCCAGCCTAAAATGAAGGGATGCAGGGGTCTCGAATTTTTGGGTTTGTGGACCTTATTACTAAAAAAAGGTAAATGGGGTTTTTTCAAAGCCTATGCATTGTGCATTCGCCTCCTGAGCCCCCCTGGGTGCGTGCATATGCTAGTCAGCAATTCGCACCTCAAACTGTCAAATGGTACCTGGGAGAATTTTAGGTGGGGGCCCGTGGCCCCCTCCCTAAATCCGCCACTGAAACTGTGGTAGGTGCAAAAAACGTCTGAACTGATTTTTCTGCTATTTTGCGTGTGCAATACTCGGTTTCCAGTGTTTTTTGATGAAAATGTCTACAAAACTTTCGCAAATACATCTATGTGTTGTGGGTAAAAACAAAAAAAATATTGGTATCCATAAGGCGAGAATATTTAGACATCCATATGAATATCTGGGCGTGGCTGTTCGGGGACTTTCCCAAATTACAAGCGTAAGAAAAGTTAATTTTAAAACAACCGATGAATGCCAATTTCACCGGCAGTCGATTGTCCTCATAACACCAGTTTTTCTAACCTCATTTCACAGCATCTATCCCATACAGTTTCAATACATCTCTTTTTATGAATGACTACTCTCACGTTTGCTGATATACACTATATAGAGATGCAGTTGTCTCCTTCCCGCCCAATACGCACATTATTGTTTTTATTCTACAATAAAATTTGTTGAATCGAGACTTCGAGAAAATCAGACCCACACATTAAAATTTCAGAATTCGAGTTCGCAGTTATGTATAACTGAAGACTTACTTTATAGATTTTTTACTCAAATATAATGCATTTTGAAAAAGTGAGTTCATTCACATATTGGCAGTGTTATCATGTGGGTCAAAGGAAACCAAAGTGCTTTGTTGTGGTTCTCATTCTTTTCTGTCAAGTAACCAAATTAAAGCTTTACGGTTTCCTTACCAAATAAGCATTTGATATGTTCGAGTGCCTATATTAAGATTTCAAAACTGTATTTTGAATCCTCGCATACATTTGTTACTATGCAGACATTGGCCAGTTGTACAATTTTGGTGAGGTACCCTACTTCTAGAGCCCGATGCGGTATGAAGAAGGGTGATTGCCTAGACTTTTTATGGTTTTATTTTATAGAGCTAAGATCAATCTAAACACTGGTTGTAGTTTTGTTGTTTTAAATTTCGCTTCAGCCGAGATAATGAGGCAGGAAGTAGGGCAATTTTCAACATTTCGAAATCACCACAAACTAGCTAAACTTGTAGCCTTCAAAAACAGCTAAGATGAAACTGACTCTGTGATATTTTCTATGGCTGGCAAGGTAAAAGACACCTTAATTCAATAATAAAATTATAGTGTTTCATTTCCCACTCTTATTCTCAAGGTAAGTTCGTAAAAAGTGCCAAAATGTAGCTGTAACAAGACTTGGAATTGGCAGAAAAAGCAACACGTTCCCATAGCAACAACAAGGTGGCGCAGGAAAAAAACTTAATGTGGGTATGAAGGTTGGGGCATCAACCCCTATCATCATGCAAAACAATCGAGGAAATCAGTGACAAAGCCTTTATCACTTTTTGCCTGGTCCATTTGTGGACATGCTCTTAAGGTTAATTCAACAGGTCACAAATGTCTACCACAAAAGTATTGTCACTCACCCCCAATTCATTTCATGTTCATTCAACTGATGATAACAGTCTACCATTGAAGTATTCTCCCTCACCCCCTATTCATTTCAATCATGTTATTTCAACAGATGATAACAGTCTATCATGAAAGCATTCTCACTCACCCCTCTATTTACTTCTGGGGCACTTGTGTTGGGAGGGTCTGAAAGTATTGAACCATTTCACAATATCTATATGAAGCCGTAGACAGTCATACTATCAAAAATAACATGTCTACAGTCCGTTACAAACGACCAATAGTATGAAATTTTGAAAGCATTTAACAACATTTAATAAAGTATTGACAGTATTCAATATGTACATAAACCAGAGATAGTAACATTACCATGAATAACATGTCTACAGTACACAACATATGATCAATGTAGAATGAAGCATTGAAAAGTACTTCACATCTACAAACATCCAGAGATAGTCACACTGCCACAAGTAAGTTGTAACGTTAAAGTATTTCTAAAATTTCTTTGACGAACACATTCGCTCAATGTCTGCCATAAATTTCAAACCATGCTCAATTGAATGTCGGTCAAACTTTACATTGCGCCACCCTAACATACAACAAGATGTACAGATCCTGAAATTTAACACAGCTGAAATATTGTCCTACCTACGTATTGCTACTTCATAAACATTTCAAGGATAAAAACAAGTTGGCTAAGAAATATGTGCACTTACTAACTGCTCCTGGTAGAGCCGGGAAATCTTCCTGCTGTATAGTGAACTCAGGTGTCTGCTCTGTAGCTGGTTTACTAACCATGCCAACTGCAAGAGATGGGTTTAATAGCTATTACAAATGGTAACTTTCACTTCATTATCAATAGAATAATCAGAAATACTGGCAGTAACTAAATGAAAACATTAGAACGCCACAGGTGTCTCACTTTAAATTGATACCATACAATAAATAGTCACCTTAATAAGACATTCTCTTTTAAATTGATTCTCATCCACAGAAAGCATAATACACAATCTGTCATTTTTGAGATCAAGTTTGACACTAGTAACATGTAAGTACATGAACACATTGTGACACTAGTAACATGTAAGTACATGAACACATTCTGACACTAGTAACATGTAAGTACATGAACACATTCTGACACTAGTAACATGTAAGTACATGAACACATTCTGACACTATTTACCTGTACATACATATATTTCACCTTCACCAAAGTCTAATTTTTACATCATGATTATTTGTTCTTCAACATATTTTGGTCAACACAAGCCAAGACTCAATTCTGACACATGACGAAAGTAAACAAAAAGTTGTAGTAGGTCATTTTTTCAGTTAAAGAAGTTTCAAGTTTTTTGACGACTTGTCAAGAGAGAACTGGTCAGACAACTCTAATACGTTATCCAATAACCAGTTGCCACTCATGTTTAAATGGTGATTAACTCGAACTGTTGTCTAATATTGGAACTTGCAAGTTCTCAAAGGGATCCATGAATCCATGTACCTGCCATTTCATGCAACTTGACTTTTCTAATCTTATATCCAGTCACTTACAGCACTCAGGGGCTTTTTTGGCCCAAATTCACTTCGGGAAAGTGGATGTTTCCGAAAGAGGCACTTGGGGACTCTTCCATAACTCCTTGATAATCTATTTTATCGCACTTCAGAACACACACTCACGATAGTATTTGTAAACTTGAGTTTCAATTGTTTGCCTTCAGACCAGCTTCACTTCAGTTGATGAGAAACCTCAAATGTACCATACAACTTAGAGGACAGATTCTTAAGAAGCTCAACCATCAAGTGACCGTTGTAAATCAGATGGTTTACCAGTCAGTGATGGCCGTGAATCAAATGACCACTCGGAGTGACAGCCATGAACCAGATGACCACTCACAGAGTCAGCCGTGAATCAGACGACCGCTCACAATGATGGCACTGAATCATATAACCACTCACAGAGACGGCCCTTAGTCAGATGACCACTCGCAGTGACTGCCATGAATCAGATGACCACTCACAGTGACGGCCCTGAGTCAGATGACCACTCGCAGTGANCTCCACAATAACAATTCCAAACTCGACGCAAATTTCTAGAGTTGAGTATCAGTAGGCAACACTACAGTGTTGACTAGCGGAGATGGTAAAACATCTTCGCTGGAGGTATTTATGTAGGACCTATGTTTCAAAAATTTACATTGAACTCGTCAGGTGTGACCTACTTTTTAACACTTTGTAGGGCCTACACGTGAAAACCACTTATGACCGTCTCACGAATAAAAAAATTGTTGCTAAAAGCACGTGGCCAGGAAGCGCGCCCTACATACTTGTCACTTGACATCACAGACATTAGTCTCCAGGAACTATCGATGTGATCAGCAATTGCTAAACAAAACGCGTTCTCGCGATATTGCTTGTGTTATTTCTTTAGTTACAATGCACACCTCTGGCAAATGAACGCTGATGACACGCACGTGCTCACTCACTCACACACGCAGACGATCTTTAAAACAAAGGTCACGTGACTACAACATGTGCGTTCGTCCAGATTTTTGCTGGATACAATCTTGCGCAGATTTAAACCTATCTTGTTCATAATACCGAATCCACAGGAACTTAAAATCTTAGGGACGCTATTTGGAAAACTTCAATGATGTTTTCAGGTAATTTGTTGAGTCGAAACTATATTTTTATTCAAGCTGCCCAGTCGACAATCGCTAGGCAGCGGCGCAAAAAGTCGGCGTGCTTTCGCACTGGGATTTCAGCACAATTTTCGGTAGAATGATCGTAATTTAACAATGACGAGGTTTGATAGCAACGCATCACAGTTTTGTTGTTTTATTGAAAGCCTGTCACAAGCTACAGATACATCACATAGCGTAAATTTGATGAATCCTAGTTTCCGATTTCACCCCTTTCTGAGACCGGGTATCAACCGCTTTGGGTTACAATAAGTGCCCCCGCCCCGAGCGCCTTAATACGGCGATTACGGTGCTGTTTAACTGTCTCTTACTAAAGTAAACTATATGTTAATTGTTGGTAAAATCAGGCTCTCTGATTAGATGCTGAGGGCTGCAGTATCAAGTCAGTCAAGGTTTTAAACCTGGCGCGGCAATTTTTAAACTTGACACGCTTTCCCCGAAGTCGACGCGCTTTCCCCAGACTCGACACAGCAAAATCCAAACTCGTTACCGCGTCGAGTCAAAACAGGTCGTGGAGAACACTGCACTCACAGTAATGACCGTGAATCAGATGATCAATCATAGTGATGACCCTAAATCACCTGACCTACCAGTTAGCAATAGATGTGAATCACCTGACCCACCGTACAATGACAGCCATGATGACTTACCGTAGTTTCGTTGCGGAATAGGCGGGGCTATTGTCCTGTTACCAAGAGAAGGAAATTCTGATGGATCAAAGTTTGGCTGCTGTATGTCTGAAATATTAAAAGGTAGCACACACCATCAGTAAACCATGTTGTGCTGTGCTTTGTAAAGTTATCACTAACTAGGTCATTGGTTGGAAATGTAGCTTTCGTGAATCAGCTCGATATGAAATGTACCCCTTGTCACAAGTAAACAAGAGAACTGAGTTTAATATACAATTATTTACATTCACCGAGGGTCATATGCTATTTTTAAGACCAAAAATGTGATTATCACATGTTAGGGGACTCAGAACCAACATACAGTAGTCACCAAGAGGCGAACAATAGTTTTGTATATGACATCCACAAAGTAATCCATGGAAGAAAGTCATGTTCCATCGAATGTCACTTGGTTGGGCAGTGAGTGAGCTCACAAACCGTTGTGACTAACTCTAATAAAACTTCCAGAAGAGGCTCAAAAGGAACAGTCGAATATAATTTGTGGAAGATTCCGTGTTTTACAGCCATACAATGGGAGCTTAAATGCAAAAGAATCTGTAAATGTCATTTGGTAACAATGAATAATATTCGTGACCTTCGTGTCAGCAGGCCAATATATACGTAAACACAGTCTGTACAGATGATGTGTATTGAAGCTTGTCAGCAGGCCAATATATACGGAAACACAGTCTGGAGAGTTAAAAAATTACAATGTGTCCAAATCTGCAAATGTCATTTGGTAACAATGGATAATATTCGTGACCTTCGTGTCAGCAGGCCAATATATACAGAAACACAGTCTGTACAGATGATGTGTATTGAAGCTTGTCAGCAGGACAATATATACCAAACACAGTCTGTACAGAGGATGTGTATTGAAATTCAGTGAACATTTTAGCCTTTGAATACACATCTTTTGAATACACATCTCTTTGTGCAATACCATGATGGAGGAAGCTGTGATGCCTTGATGAAGATTTGCATTCACCAAGTGTTTTATACTTCAAAGTTATTTCAAAAATACACAACATCGGAAACTGGAGTTTCAATTTTGCTGACCTTGTCGCAGCAGCGTTTAAGTTGTGGCTTGTGAACCACAATGGAATCTCCAATATTTCACTAAAAATAACTTTTTAAGAAGAATTATTTATTGCCGCAACAGAGAGACTACAACAATTGCATTAGAAATATTGTTGTCTGGAGAGTTAAAAAATTACAATGTGTCCAAATCATACAAGAATGAGTTATTCTAATCTGAGTAGCGCAACCACTAATAGTAAAATGTATACCTTGAGACCTCTGTGGAAAACCAGTGAAGCCTGACACACTAGTCATTGCATTGCTGGGTGTAGAGCTGTAATACACAAGTGAACAAACAAAGGTGTACCATATGATCAACCAGCTGATATCTGTTTGAAACACTGCATACTCAGACATCAATATTGTACTCAAATGTAATATATTGCTAAAACGCAATTGGTATGCGCAATTTAAATGTTCAAATATCAGTAAAAAGGACCACCATACATAATTGCATTCAATGGATCTTTTGCTAATAGACCTTGTTACGCACACAATAATACAGGCACATATCTGCTGTGGAGTACAGAGGCACATTGTCACTTTGTCAGTTAGAAGGCACTGCAAGTCATCATGCACCANCACTACAGTGTTGACTAGCGGAGATGGTAAAACATCTTCGCTGGAGGTATTTATGTAGGACCTATGTTTCAAAAATGTACATTGAACTGGTCAGGTGTGACCTACTTTTTAACACTTTGTAGGGCCTACACGAGAAAACCACTTATGACTGTCTCACGAATAAAAAAATTGTTGCTAAAAGCACGTGGCCAGGAAGCGCGCCCTACATACCTGTCACTTGACATCGCAGACATTAGTCTCCAGGAACTATCGATGAAGCTACGCCGGGTAGCTATATCGGCAAGAAATAAATATCGGGCACTAATTTCAGAAAGTTTCTAATGCCGTAAAAACTGTTGCACTGTTTTTAAGAGAGAATGCCTTATTAATCACTTTTTCAAAGTATTCATAATTGGTGTTTTTAAAGTAAACTACCTGATAAAATGCCCCACTAATAGTGGACACCTCCGCCACCTAATCTCCCAGAAAATAACTCAGACTCACACATCCAGTCACCCGGCGACTCAACGACATTCGGCCTTAGGCCCTACCGAGACAAATCTCGCAAGTTTTAATAGTAGATGTGATCAGCAATTGCTAAACAAAACGCGTTCTCGCGATACTGCTTGTGTTATTTCTTTAGTTACAATGCACACCTCCGGCAAATGAACGCTGATGACACGCACGTGCTCACTCACTCACACACGCAGACGATCTTTAAAACAAAGGTCACGTGACCACGACATGTGCGTTCGTCCAGATTTTTGCTGGATACAACCTTGCGCAGATTTAAACCTATCTTGTTCATAATACCGAATCCACAGGAACTTAAAATCTTAGGGACGCTATTTGGAAAACTTAAGTGATGTTTTCAGGTAATTTGTTGAGTCAACTATATTTTTATTCAAGCTGCCCAGTCGACGATTGCTAGGCAGCGGCGCAAAAAGTCGGCGTGCTTTCGCTCTGGGATTTCAGCACAAATTTCTGTAGAATGATCGTAATTTAACAATGACGAAGTTTGATAGCAACGCATCACAGTTTTGTTGTTTTATTGAAAGCCTGTCACAAGCTACAGATACATCACATGGCGTAAATTTGATGAATCCTAGCTTCCAATTTCACCCCTTTTTGAGACCGGGTATCAACCGCCTTGGGTTACAATAAGCGCCCCCGCCCCGAGCGCCTTAATACGGCGATTACGGTGCTGTTTAACTGTCTCTTACTAAAGTGAACTATATGTTAATTGTTGGTAACATCAGGCTCTCTGATTAGATGGTGAGGGCTGCAGTACCAAGTCAGTCAAGGTTTTAAACCTCGCGCGGCAATTTTTAAACTTGACGCGCTTTCCCCAGACTCGACGCGGCAAAATCCAAACTCGTTACCACGTCGAGTCAAAACAGGTAGTGGAGAACACTGCACTCACAGTGACAGCCGTGAATCAGATGACCACTCACAGTGATAGTTGTGAATCAGACACACAGTAATGACCGTGAATCAGATGATCAATCATAGTGATGACCCTAAATCACCTGACCTACCAGTTAGCAATAGATGTGAATCACCTGACCCACCGTACAATGACAGCCATGATGACCTACCGTAGTTTCGTTGCGGAATAGGCGGGGCTATTGTCCTGTTACCAAGAGAAGGAAATTCTGATGGATCAAAGTTTGGCTGCTGTATGTCTGAAACATTAAAAGGTAGCACACACCATCAGTAAACCATGTTGTGCTGTGCTTTGTAAAGTTATCACTAACTAGGTCATTGGTTGGTAATGTAGCTTTCATGAATCAGCTCGATATGAAATGTACCCCTTGTCACAGGTTAACAAGAGAACTGAGTTTAATATACAATTATTTACATTCACCGAGGGTCATATGCTATTTTTAAGACCCAAAATGTGATTATCACATGTTAGGGGACTGAGAACCAACATACAGTAGTCACCAAGAGGCGAACAATAGTTTTGTATATGATGACATCCGCAAAGTAATCCATGGAAGAAAGTCATGTTCCATCGAATGTCACTTGGTTGGGCAGTGAGTGAGCTAAGTGAGTGAGCTACTAATTTTTAACACAAACCGTTGTGACTAACTCTAATAAAACTTCCAGAAGAGGCTCAAAAGGAACAGTCGAATATAATTTGTAGAAGATTCCGCGTTTTACAGCCATACAATGGGAGCTTAAATGCAAAAGAATCTGTAAATGTCATTTGGTAACAATGAATAATATTCGTGACCTTCGTGTCAGCAGGCCAATATATACGGAAACACAGTCTGTACAGACGATGTGTATTGAAATTCAGTGAACATTTTAGCCTTTGAATACACATCTTTTGAATACACATCTTTTTGTGCAACAACATGATGGAGGAAGCTGTGATGCCTTGATGAAGGTTTGCATTCACCAAGTGTTTTATATTTCAAAGTTATTTCAAAATTACACAACATCAGAAACTGGAGTTTCAATTTTGCTGACCTTGTCGCAGCAGCGTTTAAGTTGTGGCTTGTGAACCACAATGGAATCTCCAATATTTCACTAAAAATAACTTTTTAAGAAGAATTATTTGTTGCTGCAACAGAGAGACTACAACTATTGCATTAGAAATATTGTTGTCTGGAGAGTTAAACAAATACAATGTGTCCAAATCATACAAGAATGAGTTA
The DNA here is from genome assembly GCA_002633005.1 of Phoronis australis. Taxonomy (NCBI): domain Eukaryota; kingdom Metazoa; phylum Phoronida; family Phoronidae; genus Phoronis; species Phoronis australis. The sequence continues at coordinate 324,214 of NMRA01000276.1, forward strand.
TTCTAATCTGAGTAGCACAACCACTAATAATAAAATGTATACCTTGAGACCTCTGTGGAAAACCAGTGAAGCCTGACACACTAGTCATTGCATTGCTGGGTGTAGAGCTGTAATACACAAGTGAACAAACAAAGGTGTACCATATGATCAACCAGCTGACATCTGTTTGAAACACTGCATACTCGGACATCAATATTGTACTCAAATGTAATATATTGCTAAAACGCAATTGGTATGCGCAATTTAAATGTTCAAATATCAGTAAAAAGGACCACTATACATAATTGCATTCAATGGATCTTTTGCTAATAGACCTTGTTACGCACACAATAATACAAGCACATATCTGCTGTGGAGTACAGAGGCACATTGTCACTTTGTCAGTTAGAAGGCACTGCAAGTCATCATGCACCATACTACCAGTTATACATTTATCATGCTGGGTTCAAGGCTAACATTAAAGCACAAGGCATCCAATGTCTGTAACAAGAATGGCAGACCACCCATGAGCAATGGCTCCTGGTCATGCTGGAACAATAATCCCTGCTAGCAATTTCCATGCACTAACCTGTATGTGGTGCAGGGCTATCTATCCTTTTTGTTTTAATGTTTATTACCAACAATATAGCGTACTATCATAAGAGTTAAGCCCAGAACGTACTAAAAAGCATTATATACGGGCTCCCCCCGAGATGGCACAGGTGAACACAGGTAAATACTTCCAATTTCATCAGAAAAAGCACATTTTGTAGTTTACATAAGCGTATTTTAAGCATTTTAGGAGGTGCCCTCTTGTCACCAGGCCAATGTGATCACAGGATGAAAATTTCACCTTCTATGGACCTTGGAAAAGTGTGTGTGCTTACCACAGAACAGAAATTGACAGGAAGCTGTGGACTGATTTATCTTGAACTTTCATTTCCTTTTCTTTGGGCAGCATGTTTCAACAAGTCCACATAATGACGAAAGATACTTGGACTATCATAACAAACCAGTACACCACTATACCACATATAGACTTAAACCATATTTCAAGTACGTGACATACAGTTTAGTATGTATTGTAAAACATTTTTAAGGTATATAATTTTCTATGAACAGACATATAACCTTCATAAGACAAACATGGTGGAACTATATTTTTCTGGCATTATTTGAAGCACAATTGCTACTATGAACCACCTGTAAGTAAATGATCAGCAATGACACAATTTCTAACTTGAGAAGAATTGAAAGGCAGAAAAACTAGTGCAGGGGGCAAACAAACAGAGATAAACAACAGTTGGGCAGCGACAACAAAAAGTATGGTTGCCATGGTTACCTGACGACTGGGGATCTGGACAGGGAACGTAGTAAGGTCTGAGTTTGATGGGACAAGTTAACAAAGAGAGAGAAGCGACTGGCTGAACTAGAACTACAAAATAAACGGTCAGTAAACATAGTGCATAAAACTAGGATTATAAAATAAACAGTCAATTAACATACTGCATAGAACAAGAATTATAACATAAACGGCCAATAAACACAATGCAAAATACTAAAACTTCAAACAAAAAGTTAATAAGGCATAATCTTGATCTACACTTCTTCGCTCATTTAGCACACAATATGGATGACAAATGAAATTCAATGGTTACAATTTTTTAATGTTGATTGCCTTGCTGCACTTAATGTAAACTTTACCACAAGTTACTTCTGTGCACTGCAGACAATGATACTTGTAAATTGCTTGATCTTTATTGTACGGTAAAGTCGCGTGATTTTCGGACACTGAAAATTAATTCCAATAGAAAAAATTCATTCTTGGACGAATCTCGAGAAACATCATTTCTGTGGTGTCCGAATTTGACGGACCTCCAAATTTGGGTTTCCGCTAGTGTCCGAATTTCGTGAGTGTACATTATTTCGATGAACGGTCGTAGTATCAACATTGCTGGCTCGTTCATTTGACAGCAGTACAATTGCAGGTAAATGAGACTCAAATGGTCTGCGCGATTAATTTTTGAAAATCTGGCTTTCCCAATAAGAAATGTGCGCTGTCGACGCACAAGACCGTTCCCGACAAGTGTTGGTTCTTCTTTTCAAAGATGTGCTTTCTCAATATGAAATATTCGGCTTGCATTGCCGTTGCTCAAAAACCGTTCTCGGCAAGTGACGGAATCTTTTCGAAACTGCGCTATCTCATTTGAAATATCGGGCTGCGTTGTGAAAAAAGAGTCTTCCTGGTGACAAATATGGGCTTTCCAATGNGATTACAGTCAATTAACATACTGCATAGAACAAGAATTATAACATAAACGGCCAATAAACACAATGCAAAATACTAAAACTTCAAACAAAAAGTTAATAAGGCATAATCTTGATCTACAGTTCTTCGCTTATTTAGCACACAATATGGATGAAATTCAATGGTTACAATTTTTTAATGTTGATTGCCTTGCTGCACTTAATGTAAACTTTACCACAAGTTACTTCTGTGCACTGCACACAATGCTACTTGTAAATTGCTTCATCTTTATTGTAACGACAACAATGCAGAGCATTGAAATGCGCTCATGAATGCACCGCAAACAGTGTGCTTCTAGGGGTGTTTATTTGTAACACAACCGCAAACAGTGTGCTTCTAGAGGTGTTTATTTGTAACACAACCGCAAACAGTGTGCTTCTAGGGGTGTTTATTTGTAACACAAAAAAGACCACTAGATGGTGCAAAATATTCAAATCCATCCGAAAAACGGAACATGCCATCGCTTCATTAATAGAAAGCTATTTCCAAAACTTCAAGGCACTTAAGAGAAACAGAGGAAAACAAAAAAATTGCCACTAGGGGACACTGTATTCGTCGGATCCATCCGAAAGTTGTCATCCGTTGCCAACTTCATATAAATATACGTGGGTTTAGGAGATAAAGCTATTGGTGCAAAAAAACTGCCACAATGAGGTGCCAGAGTAGTTGAAGTTGTCGGAAAATCATCATCAACCTTCCTCTTCACACCAAAAACACAAATGCCAATTTTCAGAACCATCCAGCGGTTTGGTTGACAGAAGAGTGGATGCCAAAAACAGACTAGGAAACAGTGAAAATGACCACTAGATGACGCAAAATATGTCCAATCCATCCCAAAACGAGAACGTCTCATCGTTTCTTTAATAGAAAGCGATTTGTTAAATCTCATAAAAATCAAGGAACTTCAGAGATACAGAGGAAAACTGAAAAAAATGAAATTGCCAATCAGGGGCACAGGGTTCGTCAGATCTGTCTGAAAGTCATCATCCATTGTCAACTTCATATAAATACACTTGCTAAATTTAATAAAGATCCTTCAGTGGGTTCAGGAGATACAGCTATGGGTGCAAAAACCTGCCACTAGGAGTGTCACAGTAGTCGAAGTCAGAAAATCACCATCAACCGTTTTCTTCAAACTAATTTTCCCAATCATTTTTAGAGTGGCTAGATTGAAAGAGGGGACGGATGTCAAAAACAGACTAAAAAACACTAGGAGGTGCAAAATACTTCGAATCCATCCAAAAATGGGAGGATAGCATCATATCCCTAACTGATGCCTATGTGCCAAATTTCATGAAAATCCATCGAGCACCTTTGAAGATACAGAGATAAACGTAAAAAAATTGGGGGCACACCGGTATTCGGATCCGTCCTAAATTCGTTGTCATCTGTCATCTGATAAGTTTGCATCTTCCAACTCTTATCAAGATCATATAAGGGTTTTATGAGATACAGCTGCTGACGGCAATAAACAGGTAGATTGCCAGGGGCCACTGATATTATCAACAATTAAAGGACAGTGTCGTCACTAATAGCTGCAAGTTATATTATGCTCGAATAATCACAAATTAAATTAGAAAGAAGTTTTATGACAATTAGCACTTATAAATGTTCTAAAATTGTCACATTAAAAACAAGAGCAACGCGGAGTGTTGAAATGCGCCCACAAATGCACCACAAACGGCGTGCTTCTAGGGGGGTTTAATTGGAACATAAAAATAGCCCCTATACGGCACAAAATATGTCGAATTCATCTGAAAACTGGTATATGTCACCAAAGCTATTTACCAAATTTCATAAAAATCCATCCAAAAACTTCAGAGAAACCGAAAAAAACGAAATTGCCACTAAGAGGTTATGAGCGCAAAAAGCACTGTCACTAAGATGCGACACAGTAGGTGAAGTTGTCGGAAAATCATCGTCAGACTTCGTGGTCACATTAGGATCATATATGCAAATTTCTAATACCATCCTCAGAGTGGTTTGGTTGACAGAGGGGCAGACACCAAATAAAAAGATTCAAAAACAGTAAAAATGGCCACTAGGTGGCACAAAATACCATGAATCAAACCGAAATGCGAAGGATAGCATCAACTCACTGATAGATACCTATCTGCCAAATTTTAGGAAAATCCGTTGAGAACCTTTGAAGATACAGAGGTAAAATTAAAAAACTAAAATTGCCACTAGGTGGCAGACTGGTAGTCGCATCCATGCAAAAGTCGTCGTTGTTTGTTGTCAAGTTATATAAATACATTTGCTAAATTTAAAGGAGAATGCCAACCAATTTAATTAGTCTTTTTTACCATCTTAATCGGTCTATATCCAAATCGCCTCTTAAACGATCAACCTCAACTTGCCGAGAGGTGTCGCATTAACCTGTGAGGAAGGTGAGAAACGACGCAGCGACGTCAGTGGTTGGTCTGCAAAGTGAATGCCACTATATTGCGGTGCATCGTTCCTGCTTGTCCGAACTATGAAGCTGCGAAGAAAGCGGGTATATCATTTTTTTCGACTTCCTCTAGAGCCCGAAATGCTTAGGAAGTGACTCGCTGTAGTGAAGAACCAAAGGTATGCTGTTAATGGCAAGTATGAGGTCGTGAAACATCTCAATGTCTGTGGCCGGCATTTCGTCGACAGTAATTTCTCTGACGAATTCCGGCTTACTAAAGAACTATCAACACGATCCGTTGCCTGTGCATGTTCACGGCGCCTCTCTAGTATTTCTTGATCAGTATATTCCGGTTCGAACTGATAGCCTGTGAAACCTAACGACCCGTGAACTCTTCATCGGATGAACTCTTGACTAAGTCTGGATTGGTGCCGGACGAGTTGCCATGTAGCCATTTATTATTCTGCGTTGTGTTTCAAAATGAATTATTCTCATCCTAACCAATGCTTATATAAAACTGAAACAAAATCAGTCTCATTAGATACAATTTGTAATGCCTTGGAGTGTTCGTGTGTGAAAATGTTGAGAAGCTAGCAATAAATAAACAACTGCGTTACCGGCTTTTGATGCCAGCAACACAGGTAATTGAACGGGCACCGAGGCCGTGGGAGCAAATGCTAATTCAGTGTTTGCTGACACAAATCTGCTGTGAAACAATTACTCGATTTTATATGCTATGGTCACATGTTAGGGGAATCTTTATTTAGAAATACAAATACGTTATTCAAATCATTGTTACTGAACAACCTTTGCCCTGACAGTCTGTGGAAGGGGAACCCGACTTCGTGGCTCTCGACAAGTAAGTAGATTTTCAGTTTCGTGACCAATTCACATAAATAATTACGAGCACATTATTTCTTTGGCTCACTGTTACAGTCTTTACGTGACTGGAGGTTTAGTTTCCAACTCAAGGGGGTTTATGTTCGTGCCAGTCCCGGCGGCCGCGACGGGCCTGATCAGGTTCCAAGCTTAGGGCCTGGATAACGAGTCAGTCCGGTCGCGGCAAGCATCATCGGGTTCCGAGCCACTGGCCGGGATAAAACTAGAGTTTTGTGTGTTTAGAACTCAAAAAATCACAGTCGAAACAACACAGATCCAGGTTCTCCTGTCAGTATTTCACGGAAGAATACTTCGAATTTATCTCCGAACAGACCCCAAATTCCTGATACAGACCCTGGTAAATTGGCCTGCCAAACTTTGCAGGCTACGGTGTGTCCAAACACCAATAAATCCGTAAGAGCGAAATAAAACAACACGTTTTAATAAGAACTCGATGTATTTTGAAGGGTTTTACATCGAAGTTTGATGATTTATTGGTGTTAAACGATGAATTCAAGCGAAAAGCTGACACCAGTAACCCGTGTTGTGAACTGATGAACAGACTGCGGGTGAAACCAACAACGTCATTGGATAATTTCAACACCTCCATCTGCCCTCAGGTGTCAGGTAACGCAACCAAATGTGCCGTGATCGAGTAGAATTACTCGATCTAAATTGAAACAAAATAGGTTGTTTTTTGGGTGGCATTCTCCTTTAATAAAGATCCTGTAGAGGGTTTAGGAGATACAGCCATGGGCATAAAAAAAAACTGCCACTAGGAGGCACCACAGTTGTCCAGGTCGTCGTAAAATCATCGCCAGCCCTCCTCTTAACATTAGGAACATACACGCCAATTTCCACAATCATGCTTAGAGTTGTTTGGTTGACTGAGGGGCAAATGCCAAACAGATTCGAAAACAGAAAAAATGGCCAATAGGTGGCGCAAAATGCCTCAAGTTCAACCGAAATCTGAATGATAGCGTCACCTCACTAATTGATGCCTATCTGCCAAATTTTATGAAAATCCGTTGATGACCTTTGAAGATACAGAGGTAAGCGTAAAAAAATACAAGAGCAATGCAGAGCGTTGAAATGCGCCCACAATTGCACCGCATATGGTATCCTTCTAGGGTTGTTTATTGGTACCACAAAGTGGCCAGTAGAGGGCATATATGTAGTATGTTGTACTTAGCAAAATGGAAAGGCATGGTCATTGTCTCCTCAATAGGCTAGGGGCAAAATGTGAGTAATCTTCATAATACAAGCACATCCTATACACCAGTTGCTTAAAGCACCACAGAAACATAGAATAAAAACAAATTTACCAACATACGAGATTAGCACAGCATTAGAATGCCAGAAACAAATTTCTACTTGGAACTTTTCCTTCATAGTCACGAAGTAACACAAAGTATACACCTGAAGACCTATGAAAATACAGAGGTCAATGTAAAATACTATAAATTGCCACTAGAGGCAAATACTAAAATTGCCACTAGAGGCATACCGGTAGTCAGAATCATCCTAAAGTCGTCATCGTCCGTTGT
>NMRA01000276.1:337943-357850 GCA_002633005.1 Phoronis australis
AAACTATGAATCAGCCACATACCTGATAATGCCATAAACTATGAATCAGCCACATACCTGATAATGACATAAACTATGAATCAGCCACATACCTGATAATGCCTGATGAGTTGGGGTTGAGTCGTTTCTGCATGGCTGTAATCTGAGTTTGATTGGCAAAATTCCTCTGTCCTAATGTTCCTATCACATTCCTGCAATGAGTAAGATACAGAGTGACAAGTGATAAGATGGTGTGTAATAACTAGTAAGACACAGAGTGACAAGTGATACGATGGTGTCATAACTAGTAAGACACAGAGTGACAAGTGATAAGATGGTGTGTAATAACTAGTAAGACACAGAGTGGCAAGTGATAAGATGGTGTGTCATATTAATAAGACACAGAGTGGCAAGTGATAAGATGGTGTGTCATATTAATAAGACACAGAGTGGCAAGTGATAAGATGCTGTGTCATATTAATAAGACACAGAGTGGCAAGTGATAAGATGGTGTGTCATATTAGTACAATACAGAGAAGCAAGTGATAAAATGGTGAGTCATATTAGTAAGACACAGAGTGGCAAGTGATACAAGTGTGTTACTTTAGTAAACAGCCTTGGTGTTTCTGTAAGATAGTGAAGTATTGAGCAGTTCTTTAGCCAACCTAGAAATCTAGAAAGCCATGACTCAATTCTGAGTTTTCTCGATTTCTAGTTTGGTTTTTCACTTACCTGAGCAAATAAAGCATTGCTGGTTTACGCAAAACAACCTTACTTAGCAGTGTTGACCTCTCGTGGTCATCATATTGTACATTCAGAACTTTAACCACTAAAAGTTTTTCAAAACTTCGAATGTTAAACGGTAATCATTTACCAGATTAACAAAGCAAACAGTCAAAAAAGAGTAATTGTGTTTGAAAGTACAAGTGTGATGCTATGGCCAAGGTTAGTTTTATTGAAAAATCTACTGAGACAGTACACTCTCACAATAAGTTATGAACACATCAACTTATCAACTGTATAGCAATGAGAAGCAATAGCTTCCAAGAGTGGATTTAACCTCCTGATCTTCTAGAAATTAGAATGTACCTGTTAGGGGACTGTTGCTGCTGGTTAAAAGCTGTACTACCAGGTATGACAGCCGCACCCATACTGGTAGGTGTGGTATTGCGCTGATATTGTCCACTGAAACCCCTCTGTTGTAGTGCTGAAAACATGATAATGGAAGAGGAATTATCACATGGAATTGTGCACTGAAACCTCTCAGCTGTACTGGGTGAGGATTCAACAGACTGGGGGATAACAAAGTCTCGCAGTATTATCTTAAAAAGCAAACTAGGCAATATTTCTGCATGTACTCAACAACTAAAAGCACTATTTGCTTTGAAAAAAAAATAATAATCAAACCCCAAGGTGATATGTGATGGGTGCAACCTGAAATAAACTGGCTGGCAAAATGTCATCAGTGTGTATTTCAGTGCTTTCCAGGCTTGCAATGCGGCCACTTACTTGTGTTGCCAAAACCCACTAGCTGGGATGGTGAACTGGAGCCCATCAGCTTATCATCGGCTCTGAACATGGATTGGGCAGCACTAAAATACATTCCCGTCTCGGCATCTTCGTCATCGAATGGATAACCCTGGAAAGGAGTGTGTCTCGTAGTAAAGACTTTCAAGAACGATGTTATTGGTACACATGAGTACTTACAAAACGCTTACTTATGTTTAGTATTGTCAGACAAGGAGTGCACTTGTTCCACAAAAAGAGACATAAATGTCCAAAGTGTATCGTCAGCTTATGTTTGTGAAGATCCATAACAAAACACAAGCAAGCAAACATATCTCACTATTAACACTTTTGAATGCCATGCACGGCTGTAGAAAATTTAAGAAACACAATGTGAACGTATCTTTTCGTCCTGGCGACACCATCTATAAGTGTCCCCCTGACTAAAAATGTGGTGTTAAATACCAAGTGGATTGAGCTTCTTGTGAGACGTAATATAGGAGTGTGTCCAACAGTGAAAAACCTGTACTGATGAGCATAGTAAACCTGAGAAGACCAGCTTGTCTTCAGCTTTATCTGAGCATGTTCAAGAACACAATCAATTTATTGACTAGGAGTCTGTTAGCATTTTAGACAGTGAGCATATGTACAGTCTGGGGAAGCTATTTACATCAGGCGTCATACCCCCTCTATCAACAGAAACAGAGGAGCTATCTAAATCAGGCGTCATACCCCCTCTATTAACAGAGACGGAGGCCAGGAATTGCCCTGTATATACAACTGGGTTCCAGTTCCTTGAGTGCCGCCTAGCGGCAATCTACACAACTAAACATTCAGAGGAAGAACCCATCTGTCACAATTCGGTCTGACTTGTATATGATTTGAATATTAAGAGGTTGCTGTTGTTAGTTGGTCTATACTGGGCCAACCCCTTTGTATAGTTATGCAAATGTGCTCGTTTCGCATGTGCAGGTAGCAGTCACGATAATGCTGGTATACGCGTGTTACTTGGCAGTCCACCGGTAGTTTGGGTGGAGGGCAGTTGTGCTTTGCCACACTCTTACTTCATATTTGAAGCACATGGTGCTCATACCAGTCAAACGCTTAAGTTTTATCACCACGCAGCTGAACCATGTGTGCAGGCGGCTGGTCAAGCTGGGCGGCGTAATATTTGTCCAAGCAGTGGCCAAAGTTGTGGCACATGTAGGACCATAAAGAGACACTGAGACCCTTGTGAACTATAACAATTTTCATATCGGCAATCATTATTATGAGTTTGTGTGTTTTGTGTGTGTGCGTGTGTGTGTGTTTGAGAGGTAATATATATTATATAATTAACTTGTTCTGTTTTGTGTCTTGAGAAATTGTCTGACACTAGACAAACTTGACAACTTGGGGGCTTGTAATGGAGAAAAATATTCAACGACGATGCCTCAGGACATAAAGTCAGTATTTACGTTGTATAGTCAGTGACAGTAACAGTAGGTTATTACTTGGTGGCCTCTGGTGAACTCGGTAGGGTCTGTTTACATTATTTGGTCTTGCGACGACTTGACATTTTGCTGTTGTTGGTATGCCAGCGTTCTGATGTATGTTTTTGTGAGTTCTAGTTCATAGGGTGGACTTCACGTGTGTTGGCTGCCGGACTTGGGCCACTGTTGCGTGGTAGCTGTGTGTGACTGGCATAGCCTATGTGGCTGAGCCACTAGCATTGCTGTGCATGTAAGTTGATCTGTGTGATCACACGATGGGCAAGTGTGACGGCCTGATATTCTACACAGTAGTCAAATGCTATGTGTTCAACTGATATTCTACACAGTAGTCAAATGCTGTGTTCAGCTGATATTCTACACAGTAGTCAAATGCTCTGTGTTCAGCTGATATTCTACACAGTAGTCAAATGCTCTGTGTTCAGCTGATATTCTACACAGTAGTCAAATGCTCTGTGTTCAGCTGATATTCTACACAGTAGTCAAATGCTCTGTGTTCAGTCTGTGTGACTGTGTAATTTGATTCTGCGTAATTTGATTCAAATTAATGATCTGTGTGTTAGTTTTCCCAGATCCATTGTCTATGTGACATGATTTGATTTTACATTGTATGGTTAATCTGTGACTATAGTGGTCTTGTGATCCTGTGGTCTGTGTCAATCTATTTGCTTTGAAGTTATTTTCAGTACCAGTATGGAGAGGTTGGCCGAGCTAGTTCAGCTTGGTAACCAGATTGGTTATGATGGGGCTGACTTGCAAAGCTTTATTAGAGAGCAACAGAACCACGAGCGTGAAAAGCGGCGTGAAGAGCGGCGTGAAGAGCGGCGTCTAGAACGTGAGCGGGAGTGTGATAAAGAGGAAGATGTTAGTGTTCAAGCGGACAAGCAGCGTGAGGAGAGTGAACGTCAGTGTACGTTTGAGATAGAGACACAGCAAAGAGCTTTCGAGTATGAGCAACAAAGTCATTCAGTGCAAAGTAAAGTTGAGGTGTTCAGTGCAAAGTAAAGTTGAGGTGATTGAGAATAATACTAGTCAAGCTGGTGGTAGAGTGAGTGCTCGTTGACCAAAACTTCCACTTTTTGATGATGGTAAAAACGATAAAGATGTTATCTCTAACGATTCGAGCGTTTTGCTAAATCTATGAAGAGAGATAGAACAGAGTGGGCTATTAATATCAGTGCATTACTCACAGGAAAAGTCCTTGATGTTTTTGCCGAATGTAATCTTTTGACGCTGAGGACTACGATAAGGTAAAAGCTGCGCTATTGAAAAGATACCATCTGTCAGCTGATGGATATCGGCATAAGTTACGGACTAGTAAGCCTGAAGAGGGTGAATCTCCCTCCCAATTTGTTGTAAGACTTTTCCGTTATCTAGATAGGTGGATGGGTTTAGAATTCTGAAGGTATACCTAAAACTTTTGAAGGACTGTGTGACTTACTTGTAAGCAGTGTTTCCCCTGAGTTTTGAAAGGAACATGGTGGTGAATGGCCAAAAAGGGATGCAAAGCCCGTTGCCGCATGCAAATCTGAGAAGTGGGATCCCCCTATTGCCTGGGTTTCGCGGGGGGGGGGGTTGGGAGACTTTCCCCAGGCAAACTTTGAAAATTACATGCAATTGCATGCAGTTTGCTCATCATAGACAAGAGCGTAATCCGAGCATCATGTAGCGGAAGTATCTGAACACTTTGCAAGACAAATTGGCAATGAAGTCTCCAGCATAGTGTTATCTCTGTTGCACTAGAGTACAAACAAGAGCAACGCAGAGCGTTGAAATGCGTCCACAATTGCACCGTATACGGTATCCTTCTAGGGTTGTTTAATGGTACCATAAAGTGGCCAGTAGAGGGCATATATGTAGTATGTTGTACTTTGCAAAATGGAAAGGCATGGTCATTGTCTCCTCAATAGGCTAGGGGCAAAATGTGAGTGATCTTCATAATACAAGCACATTCTATATATCAGTTGCTTAAAGCACCACAGAAACATAGAATTAAAAACAAATTTACCAACATACGAGATTAGCACAGCATTAGTATGCCGCCCAAAAGTCGTCATCGTCTGTTGTTAACATCATATAAATATACTTACACAATTTCGTAAAGATCCTGCGAACGGTTTAGGAGATACAGCCATAGGCGCAAAAAAAACTGCCACTAGGCGGCGCCACAGTAGACGAAATCGTCGGAAAATCATGCTCAACTGTCTTCTACATAGTAAGCATATACATGCCAATTTTCACAATCATCCTTTGAGCGGTTTGGTTGATAGAGGGGTGGATGCACAAAAACACACTCGAAAACACTAAAAATGGCCACTAGGTGGCGCAAACTATGTCGAATCCATCTGAAAACGGGAGGATAGCGTCATCTCACTAATAGGTGCCTACATACCAAATTTCATAAAAATCCGTTCCAGACTTTTGAAGATACAAAGGTAAGCGTAAAAAACTGAAATTGCCACTAGGGGGCACACCGGCAGTCGGATCTGTCCGAAAGTTTGCACATGCCGTCCCATTCAAGAATGGAACATATGTACCAAATTTCATGAACGCATTTCAAAGGGTTTTGGAGATAAAGCAGCGGACGCCGGATGCCGCTCGGACGGACGGACGGGCATGACGGCATAATGCGTCCACATATAAATATGTGGGCGCATAAAAAGTGTTAAAATTCAATTATCCACGAAGTGACAAACATAGAACAAAAAATATTTGAACTTCGTAGATAATAAACTAATTTGTGTAACGAAACTTCCGTTGATATCGTCTAGCTAAACATAAATCAGTGATTGTGGATTGGCGTTGGCGGGCGTAGCAGACGCTGTATAATGCAGACGAATCTGAGACTGATTAACATTCAATATCGTCATTTTGGCACAGGGCTATGGTTGATTAAACAGTTGGATGTCACACTCCCTGCAGTATAATTCACAATATCTTTTGTAAACTCGAACACGATGAAATGAATGAAGCAGAAATCTTACTGTTTCATACTTCATTAGCGAGCCCTGGCACCTTCCCCATTTTAGAAAATTTGTATCGAGGTCGTTGCCTGGTCCCCAGCTGTATTGAGTTTATATGCATTGTCGGATAACCAGGAGGAAACGAGGTACGAAAGGGACTTAGGGACTGAATGATTGTGTTTTAACGAGGGCACAATTCAAGATCCCATTGTAAAATTATTGTTTTTCCCTTTCGATTCACAAACAGCGAAAGGTGTCGTGTGACTTGTACTTATTCATGATTACTAGCGATCATTTTTACTAGCGATTCATTTCACTAGCGATCATTTTATTAGCTATCATCTTTACTAGCGATAATTTTTAAAAGCGATTTTTGCGTGACGGTGAAACTTCCCCGTCACGATTAGGTGTGTGGCGGTCAATTGAGTGTGATTTAGGTAGGTATCCAAAACACTACAGATAGTTTCCTCAAACTTTTTCTGGCCAGGAATGCCAGGTGACATCGCACGTTAATGTAAGTCATGTTATGTGTGTCAGAAAACTTCAAAAAAGGCAATGTTAGGAACATTCCACTTGAAAAGATGCGTGTGATTGACACGCCATTCAAAAGAGTAGTGGTAGATCTTGTCGGTGCAATTCATCTTGCTACGAGTAAGGGTAGAATGTTTTTACGTCAAATCTCATGAAGTAGTCTAGTTGCCAAAAAGTTGACCCAGCAATGTAGTTTACTGTAAAGTTTTCTTTTGGAAATTTATTATATGTGGTTAAGAGAACAAAACTTGGTTGCACTTTGTGCAACTTTGAGCATTTTTTATAATTCAAGATGGCAGCTTCTGCTAATTTCAACACTCTGAACATGTTACCGAGTAGGATCCCGCAATTCATGATTTCCAATGTTTTTTGGGACAGAGTCCATTTCTGATATTATTTTATGGATGCAAGGTCAAAGTCAAGGTCAAATGAGAGGTCAAAGGTCACGTTGAACTGAAACAAGGAAAATTCATCTCTTAATTCGTGCGATGAAAAGTTAAATTCATGGGAAATGCGGAATTACCATTTCTGTGATTCCATTATATCAAGAATAAGGGATTTGCTAAATACTGGAATAAGATATCCTCCCAACATCTCAATAATTAGCTTAAAATAGTGTTGTACCAGACCTACTCATGCCGCTCAATAAGGCCCATCGCACTGATCACCTTGGACCATCTTTATGCTTCATTAGTTGAAACAGAGCTGACGGGCTAGGGACTTGACTCAAGCGACCAGCAGTGTGCCCCGTGTGACTCAAAAACCAAACCTTGAGTAGAGGAAGGACACTAAGCCACACTGGTCATATTTTTCAAAGAAAATAATTATTTCACAAGCGACAGGATAGGGGGCTAGTAGAGGGCCGAGTTGTAGTTTCAGAAACACTCCAAACGACCTGCTTCAAAAGCTGGACAACAGGAACCAACACCACCTCTGGAGCAAAATCAGTTGGGACCAAAATGGCGTTGTCACCCTTCCTCAGACTGCCGTATTTGCCAATCTGGGCTGTAGGGAGTGGACTCAATAAGTGCATACAGAAAAAAAATCAGCTATGTTAATGTTACATTGCTGTCTTACCACTAACACCTTCTCAACGCCATAGCCTTCCCTCGACAGTACAGGCTTATTCAGCAACTCCAGCATTTTGACTTTTCTTAGTGTTTTGTAACACTCACTACATACCGAAACTAAAAAGCTGACTACTCTGCTCATGCCTAATGACCAGCTCGTTCTGGAATCTACTCGGCGATTGTAGATGTTATGGAGATATGACTGCTGGTTAGTGAGTGGGTGTCTGTGCTTCTCTATCTCCTCCGCAATCTTTCTCTAGTCATCCTCGTCCAGGTCTAGTACTCCCTTCTTGCAGTAGTCTTTTCCGTCACTCCACTACGTGACATTTGCTCTTCACCACCTTCATTCCACATGACTTATATTCTCCATAGCAGGATCAATGGGGAGCACACCCATTGGAACTCTTTAACCACATGACCACTTAATTGACCTATCGCAAGCTCCGCCCCTATGTGAAAAGTCACGTGATACCTGACATTCGAACGAGATGTCAGAGGCAAATACGCTGTCGCTAAACGACGTTCCTGGTGGAATCGATGAGTGTTTTTGCACTATTTGAAAACGCGTCAGCAGAGACAAGAGGCGATGCTTTTCAACAGTGAATCGTACGTTCATGATATGGAGAATTTGTAAAGTTGACGATAAAAAAATAAGTGCTCGAGGAGCCAGCGAAAATTCGAAGAACCCCTCGGCCTCGGGGCCACCTTCACCTGACAAGGCCACTGATACGATATGTTCTTGTAAAGCTGGGTATGTACCTTAAAGTCGAATTATCTGTACGATTCCATAGATTTCATGATCTTTCGAATAAAATCAGTGAAGATTCACCGATATTTTTATTCTGTCTTCTGCTAAATTTCGCCAAATGAAAAGTAGGTCACAACTGGTGGGACTCCTGGAGTAAAGTAGGTCATAGATTACAGACAACTCATCTCTGATTAGATCGACTCGATAGCTTTTCTAATCTTGTAACGAAATATTTTGATAAAAAATTCAGGTTCATAGCTCAGGTACACACTCATCTCGTCCTCCGGTAGGTCTAGGGCTGTGTCTAAGTAAAATTAATGTTTGGAATTCAGTGGCGGATCTAGGATACCACAGGGGGCCCAACATATGTTGCCTCGTGGAATTGGGCACAGGCGGCCCGAAAGTTGCAGGGGCCAGGGATGTAGACCGTTGGACCTTCAGTTCAGAAAATCTATTGGTGGACTAAAAAAACGGGAACACAATTCCGCCGCGATCTGGGGTCTGAACCCCCCCCTCTTCTGCTACCGGTCGTAGTTACTGAACTCAATATTTCCTCACGTTCTTGCTGTTTCATTTTGCTTTTTTGCGTCCGCCAAGGGGGGGCAGGGGGCTAAATCCGCCTATGGAATTGTCCGTTTGCACCATTAAGACATTTAAATTAGGCCTTCTTATGAACTTGGCATTTTTTTGTAGTTTCATTCCATAAAGGTAGCTTTCATTTAAATTTGAAGGTAGCATGGATCACTAAGTCGTGGTATGGTTACAAAAGATTACAAGTCTGGTGTGGTAGTTGCAAAAATAGGGTATTTACAAAAATAGCTCAAATTCTTTTTTAAAGCTTCATAAATCTAAATATCATGTTTGAACCACTCCAAAAGGAGCTCTCTCTAACTCTACAGACATAGTGTATACTAGAGGTACACGTCAAAAAGTAATTCAACAGTTTATTTTTAGTGACAACAGCTCGTCTAAGGCTTTGAGTTCCGGCAGTAATCCAGTGCCCTTCCCTGTGCCGATCGAATCTCTGAATTTTGACCGGGAGAGAAGTTCAGTTGAACGCCAGCTTACGGTTTATGAATAACAAAACTGTACCTCTGATACGAAACAAAATAATGTCCATTAGGTTGAAATAAATAAAAAAAACATAAAATAAAAATGTCCTTGAAAACAACAATTTCCGGGGACTACCGCTAGAGTGCTGAGATCCAGCAGGTGCCGAGACAAAGGCGGCCAGACGTAGCCAACTCGGGAGTCAAAATCTGAGATAGCCCCGCACCATAGCCACCAAGCTGAAAAGTGCGTATCTTGGAACTAATATATTTGTGTTTATTATAGCCTTCGAGTTATCAAGCAACATCACTTAAGTTCAGCTGCTTGTGTGGCCATACAATTTGGTCCATAGTTAACGCTTTTCAACATCATTTTTTGGCTTAGGACATGCCAAAAAATGACGGGATATTATTCTGGAACAGCATAACGGCTGTCAGTGCTACACACGTCATATCAACACTGTTTCCCATTCTTAGCGTACAATTTCTTGAGCTATAGACTAAAGTAAGTTTTAATCGACTGCGTGTGGTTTGTCGGGTAAAATGGCGGCTTGGAAACGCAGACGAAGGTGTGCCAAGAATGCTGCGTTCTGATTGGTCAATTAAGCCGTCCGTCATAATCCTGGCGATAGGTCAATTGCTCGGCTCTCATTAAAATGTCCCTTATAATCCCAGTACCTTTTACTCTTTTGATACATAGTATGCCTGTTCTTCAAATTCAATATAAACTTCGAAATAACTCTTGGTATAAACTTCTTGCCAGAAATGTTAGGCAACTTAGTCGAACACTTATTGCATGTTTGTCAACTTTTGTCGTAGTTTAGGTTGACGTTATTGCGCCCAGCCGTTGATTTTTTATTTATAACAGGAGTTATTTGCAAATTATGACAATTAAGACAATGTACATGGCTTGTTGAAATCTATGTTAAAGTGACTGTGTGCAGAGCAACCCAAACAGTGGGACAGGGAGATCCCAGTCTAGTCTAGGTTTTTCTCTGTTTGAGTTACTATAATGGGCGTACAGTGAGGGGACCTATGCAGATATTGACGGAGCTGTGGACTTCAGAACAAGACTACCAGATATCTGGAATAGCTATCAATATGTTACTGAACTCCGAGATCGCATAGAAGCGACCACTGAGTAAGCTAGAGGAGCTGTGTAAGTCCCAAGATAGGTATAAACATTTCTATGATCGTAAGACAGCGGTGAGAAAGTTTTAGGTTGGTGACAAAGTTTTACTACTCTTCCCTACTGATCACAATAAATTGCTAATGCATTGGCAAGGTCCGGATGAAGTTGTAGAGGTGAAATGACTCAATGATTACAGGGTTAGAGTAAAAAACAAGGTCAAATTGTTCCATGCAAATATGTTGGAAAAGTAGAAACAACAGATGACGGGTCTGTACAGGCAGTTGCTGTAGCTGTCATTGAACCTCCAGCAGATGACGATGTTGATGACGGTGCTGTTGATGACGAGAGCTTGATTCCGGTTGGTGAGTTGTTCAGTACCGAGACGGTCAGCGATGTTCAGGAGGGAACAACCATCAGTGCTGACCAGGAAAAAAGTGCCAGAGAGGTGTTAGATAAATATCAACTGTTTTCACAGATCTACCGGGTTGTACTAACTTGGTGGAAAATTCCATAGAGTTAACTACTAGTGAGTCAGTATATGTTAAACCTTACACGGTACCTTTCTCGGTTAGGAACACTATAAGTGATGAGGTAGATAAGATGTTACGTATGGGCATTATTAGGATATCAAATTCCCCATATTCTGCTCCAGTGATTATTGTTAAGAAAAAAGATGGAAGCAATCGATTTTGTGTTGACTTCCGCAGGCTTAACAGTGTGACCTTATTTGACACCAAACCAGCAAACAAAGCTGAAGATATTTTTGCTAGGTTGAGTGATGACAAATTCTTTTCCAAGCAAGAACTCTCTAAAGGATATTGGCAGATTCCTGGAGGAGGAGTCTGTTGCAAAAACGGCGTTTTCTACTCAAGAAGGGTCTTCTGTCTTCTGCGGGATGCCGTTTGGTTTGAAGAACAGCAGCGCAACATGCAACCGGATGGTGTTTAAGTTGTTAGAGGGTATCCCAAATACGGATAGTTACACTGATGATATCCTAGTTCACACTAAAACATGGGAAGAACATTTGGCAGGGCTTGACTTGTTGTCTAAGATCAAAGCAGCAAACTCAACTTTGCGACCTAGTAAATGAGTAGTGGCTGAGACAAATGATAACTTTTTGAGTCATACTGTTGGTGATGGATGTATTTCAATCCACTCAGTTAATGCTAATAAGGTTAGGAATGCAGTTAGACTTGTTACCAAACGACAAGTAAGAGCTTTTGTTGGCTTAGTTGGTCATTTCCGCAAGTTCATACCTCACTTTGCAGAGAATGTTGTACCTTTGACTGACATGACATGTAAAGGTTCTCCAAAGTATTATGTAGTGAATCAGCTGAAAAAGTGTTTAGGACATTGAAAAACATTCTGGTTAACGATCCTGTATTGATGTTGCCTAACTTGGAGAAAAGATTCTATTTGCAAACTGATGCGTCAGACAACGCGCTTAGGGCTGTACTGATCCAGGACCATGACAGTATGCTGATACCCGTGGCTTATGCTAGTCACAAACTTCTGGAACACGAGAAAAGATATTCTACTGTTGAGAAGGAATGTTTGGACCTGGTGTGGGCAGTGGCGCATTTTCGTGTCTTCCTGTATGGTTGAGAATTTACGTTACAGACAGATCATCAGCCACTGGTATATTTGAACAGGTGCACATTGTCCAACTGTCGCTAAATGTGGTGGGCATTGGTTTTACAGTCTTATACATTTCATTTAGAAGCTATCAAGTGCACTGACAATATAGGTGCTGATTATATACGTAGAATGTCTGAGTGAGGAGTGAATGTGTGACTTATTATTATTATTTTATTGCCAAATTGTGTTGTATAGGAAATTATTGTAATTTCTTGTAGTATGGGGGTGTGTCACAACTTGGTCTGACTTGTATATGATTTGTATATCATGAGATTGCTGTTTTTAGTTGGTATATACTGAGCCAACCCCTTTATATCGATATGCAAATGTGCTCGTTTTGCAAGTGCAGGTATGGGCAGTCACGATAATGCTGGTATACTCGTGTTATTTGGCAGTCTACGGGTTCTTTGGGCAGAGTGCAGTTGTGCTTTGCCACGCGCTTACTTTACATTTGAAGCACATGGCGCCCATACCAGTCAAAACCCTTTGGAACATGTGACCCTTAAGTTCCAATACAGCTGAACCATGAGTGTGCAGGCAACTGGTAAAGCTGGGCGGCGTAATATTTGTCCAAGCAGTGGCAAAATCTCTGATGCTGAGAAGCCAAAGTTGTGGCACGTGTAGGACAATAAAGAGACACTGAGACCCTTGTGAAGTATAATAATTTTCATATCGGCAAATCATTATGAGTTTGTGTGTTTTGTGTGTGTGTCTTTGAGAGGTAATATATATTACATAATTAACTTGTTCTGTTTTGTGTTTGAGAAATTGTCTGACACTAGACAAACTTGACACCATACATGGCAGTCGAAAGTCTTCATCGCGAGACACATTTCCTAGCTTGTGCTCATAAACACCTTCTATTAAGATGACATACTTCAAAATGCCATACGTTCTCTTCAACATGTCAGATGCCCATTTCAAAATCCCGGAAGATTTCAAAACAACAGAAGCTCACTTTAAACATGAGAGGCTCGTTTCAAAACAACAACACTCATCTTTCAACACCAGAGGCTCACTTCAAAACGCCAGAAACTCACTTCAAAACTATGCATGCTTACTTCAAAATACCAGATACTCAATTCAAAACACCAAATGCTCACGTCAAATGGCAGATGACCACTGCAAATGCCAGATACTAACTTCAAAACACTGAATACTCAATTCAAAAAGCGGAATGTTCACTTCAAAATGAAAGATGAGCAATTCAAAAA
This sequence comes from Phoronis australis, assembly GCA_002633005.1. Lineage (NCBI taxonomy): Eukaryota > Metazoa > Phoronida > Phoronidae > Phoronis > Phoronis australis. The sequence goes on from NMRA01000276.1 coordinate 351,264, forward strand.
TTCCAGATGCTCACCTCAAAAGGTCGAATGTACACTTCAAATCACCAGATGCTCATTTCAAAGTACTGGATGTCCATTTCAAAACATCAGATGCTCACTCCAAAATGCCAGGTAAAAATTCAAAACACCAGCAGCTCTTTTAAAAACATCAGATGAACACGACAAAAGGCCAGCTGCTCATGTCAACATCAAGTGCTCAATTCAAAACACCAGATGTTCATTACAAATCATGAGATGCTTACTTCATAATGCCAGATGCTCATGTAAACACCAGCTCATTTCAAAACAGCAGGTGTTCACTTCAAACACCAGATATTCACTTCAAACACCAGATGTTCACTTCAAACACCAGATGCTCACTTCAAAATGCCACATGATCCATTCAAAATGCCAGATGCACACTTCAAGAACATCAGATGCTCACTTCAAACACCAGATGTTCACTTCAAACACCAGATGTTCACTTCAAACACCAGATATTCACTTCAAAATGCCACGATCCATTCAAAATGCCAGATGCACACTTCGAGAACATCAGATGCTCACTTCAACACCAGATGGTCATTTCAAAAACCAAATGTTTATTTCATAACACCAGATGCTTATTTCATAATACCATATGTTCAGTTCAAATAGAGCGATGTTCACTTCAAAATGCCAACTGCTCACCTTTTTGGGTGTTTTCTGTTGTTGTTGTTGCTGCTGCTGCTGCATCCCCAGCAGGCTGACTCCACCCTTACCCCCACTCCTGGGGGACAGCTCTGAGGCTGGCTTTCTCCCTATGTTGTATCTGAAGCAAACGAATGTACATCAATCCATATAGCCATGATTGTCATGTGAGAGGAGTGGCATGGTATTGTATGGGAGGTGAACCTATTCACAATCACTAACTACTAAAGCTGGAATTTTATGAGAGATTAATCAACACAATCACTAGTGAGGCTGGTGTTGCATGAGAGGTCAACCTATTCATAACCATTAGTGAGGCTGGTGCTGCATGAGAGGTCAACCTATTCATAACCATTAGTGAGGCTGGTGTTGCATGAGAGGTCAACCTATTCATAACCATTAGTGAGGCTGGTGTTGCATGAGAGGTCAACCTATTCATAACCATTAGTGAAGCTGGTGTTGCATGAGAGGTCAACCTATTCATAACCATTAGTGAGGCTGGTGCTGCATGAGAGGTCAACCTATTCATAACCATTAGTGAGGCTGGTGTTGCATGAGAGGTCAACCTATTCATAACCATTAGTGAGGCTGGTGTTGCATGAGAGGTTAACCTATTCATAACCATTAGTGAAGCTGGTGTTGCATGAGAGGTCAACCTATTCATAACCATTAGTGAAGCTGGTGTTGCATGAGAGGTTAACCTATTCATAACCATTAGTGAAGCTGCTACCGTCAGTTGATCAAAGACTACAAAACTTCCATGTCCAAAAAAGAGCATTCTTACTGTTTTTGTCAAAAAAACTAAATTAGTGGTTATCCTGAACATATTTTAATGCTAGTATCTACTAGTGTACACATTTGGCACTAAGAAAACACAGTGACCAACGATGAAACACGACTGAATTACAAGATGAAAGCCTTCGTCGACACATGACGGTATTGAAACACTTTGTTGCTTTTATTCAAACTTTACATTCAGGAAGCCTTGATGTATTTCAACACATTCTGAGGCAAGTGATATTGGGTATTGAACAGAATACAGACAAAGACAGGAGATTGTAGTAAGTCGCAGCAAAGATACATATGAGTTAGTATAGGGCACATTACAGAGGAGAATACATAAGTGTTAGTATAAAACACAAATTGCAGCGGGGAATATGCAAGATTTAGAATAGAAAACAACTGGAATATATGAGTGCTAGAATTGACAAAAGTTGCAACAAGGAATACACAAGAGTTAGTGTAGAACACAAGTAGCAACAAGGAATACACAAGAGTTAGAGTTGAACACAAGTTGCAACAGGGAATACATAAGAGTTAGAGTTGCACACAAGTTGCAACAAGGAATACATAAGAGTTAGTTTAGAACACAAGTTGCAACAAGGAATACACAAGAGTTAGTGTAGAACACAAGTTGCGACAAGGAATACATAAGAGTTAGTGTAGAACACAAGATGCGACAAGCAATACACAAGAGTTAGTGTAGAACACAAGTTGCAACAAGGAATACACAAGAGTTAGTGTAGAACACAAGTTGCTGCAGGGAATACCAAAGTTGCAATAAGGGACAGATAACAGGTTAGTGTAGAGCACAAGTTCAAGCAGGAAATACACAAGACTGGCAGTCACTTGTGTACACAGTTACAGGCTGCAGCAGCAGCTTCTCTACACATGATTCCACCTTATATTTTCCAATACGAACGCCTCGGTTATTGAGCAGACTCTTACTTATGAATTCAATAACCTATGAACTCAATAACCTATGAACTCAATAACCTATGAACTCAATAACTTATGAACTCAATAACCTTTGTAATTGGTTTATTGACAACAAACTATCCCTTCATGTTGGTAAAACTCAAACAATGTTGATTTTAACGTAACTTGTAACAGCAATGTTATCACTTCCTGCTCATCTTGGTTTCCAATTGGATAACAACCTCTTTTTTAGGAGACGGCCAAGTCTATTATTAAAAAATAAAATTGTTGACTAAAATGTACGTACAGGCATTGAGATTGCATAGACCTTAGGTCATGGAAACATCAGTGCAATTCACTGATAATTTCTTTGTTTGATTATGCTTGTTTGAGCTGGTTTTCCAGTTTAAATACTTGTCTTCGCAAATGTTACAGGTGCAACAACACACATAATATGTACTCAGTTTATGCCCCCCTTCTCACATAAATATTTTCATCATTTTCAGTCTCTTGGGTGGCTAAATACTCAAGCTCCCCCTTATTCATAAAATTGCTCATGGTGATGCCCCAAATTTTCTCCTTGATCTCTTTTCAGCATTAAAACATGCCATTCTAACAGTACTAGAATGAGCAACAATGATTTTTTTAGTCAAGAGTAAAATCACATGGGTTCAAAACTTTATTTAATTCAACTAGATTTCTGTGGAATTCACTTCCTGGCAACAGATTTAAATACTTTGAAACGACAAATCAAACAATATTTCTATTTAGACAACTCCAATTGTATTTATCTATTTGTCATCTATCATGTCACTTCATCCTACAGTCTTTTTTAGATCATTTTCACCTATAATATCTCTCATTCTTCCAATGTAATTATTCACAATTTAGTATTTATTCATATTTTGTTTAATTTGAGTATGGACCACCATAGAAATGTTTTTAACTTTTTGGTATTATCCAGATAGTGAACATAATTATTTTTCAAATTTTTTATCTTGTACCATTTACTATTGTATTTACTTTTGTTATTATGTATGTTATCAAATAAAAATAATAATAATGGTAATAATAACAACCAATAATCAATGATAATGAATAATCAATAAAAATCACAACACAAACCTCATGACGGAATAGTTTCATACATTGCAACAAGGAAAAAGATTAACAGAACAATTAGCTTTTATTGCAGCTGTGAAAATGAAGGAAATGACAATAGAAAGAAAATGGTAACGTAGCATTCACTGTAGTCTAGTGAAACATCAAAGAACAAACTGTTGTTTATACCACCTTTCGAAAGGTACCTCAACTACACGGTTAACAGACTCATAAACACAGTCACGGACGCATGAACATGACTCACGTACCTGCAACCACCGTTCACTGACTAACAAACACGGGAACAGACTCACCAAACACAACCCATTAACCCAAATTCATGGGACACGGACTCGCATTCACAAAGAAACACAGTTATCGGACCGCCAAACACGGTATACGGACAAAATGTAGATGTCAGCTGACCCAGGAAGCCGATGAGTCCGTGACCTGTGTTTATGGCATGCTTTATCGGAGTGAACTGTGTTTCTTCGCGAATGCGAGCCCATGTACCGTGTATTTAGGTGAATGGATAGTGTTTTGTGAGTCCGTTCCCGTGTCTGTGAGTCAGCGAACAGTGTTTGCAGGTACGTGAGTCAGGTTCATGCATCCATGACTTTGTAGTTTAGGTACCTTGCCTTAGCAAAGTTAGACTTTGTACAAGTAGACCTTTGAAGAAGGCCAGGTGAAGCTGCACAAGACACCATTAGTTAGCCTAATGAGAACAGGTGTACTTACTGTGAACTCCATGGGAAAGTGTCAACAAATCGTCTAGCAGAGGCGAACAGACAAAAAGAACAAGTAGTTGTTAGTATGACAGAAGGAAACTACGGGCTAAAACTAATCAAAACTACTTGTGTGCCTTTCTCCAACATCATCTTGTTTCTCATTATTTTTTTATTTTTCTAATCCCACCTTGATCATCTTGCAACAAAAAACTCAAAATTTGACAAAGTGTATGTACTGATACTACTGCTGAAAGGCACAAACAATGTATTGATACCACTCACTGCTGCAGGGCACAAACAACATATTGATACTACTGCTGCAGGGTACAATCAATGTATTGATACTACTGCTGCAGGTTACAATCAATGTATTGATACTACTACAGCAGCAGGGTACAAACAACATATTGATACTGCTGCTGCAGGGCACAAACACTGTATTGACACCATTGCTGTAGGCACAAACAATGTATTGATACTACAGCTGCAGGGTACAAACAATGCTTTTGCAGTAGCATCTCATACAAGTGTTCATGTTCTATGGTAGGCTTAACAGTTACCAGAGCATTACCCTAACCTTCATTTAGGATATAATACTGCTGAAAGACACACAAATTAATACAGTAAGAAAATGAAACCCTTTAACACACTTGCTCAAGCCAAAAGGAACAGTTGTGGCCAATAGATATATAAGGCAAGCTGACTTCTAGACAGTGTTCTCCACGACCACTTTTAACGTGTCGCAGCGTCCTGTTTGGCCGAGCGCGCGTCCTGTTTAAATGTCCCGCGTCCTGTTTAAAAATCCAGCGTCCTGTTTAAAAATCCCGCGACCAGTTTAAAAATATAGGGACTACTTTGTAAAAAAAGGCGTCGTCGTTAATAAGTTCTTCACTGGTTCAAATTACGCTTGACAGCAACTGGCCATAGCCCATTGAAACTGAATAAATGCTAAGCCTAACTAAGGAAGTCCCTGGTCCATTGTGGACAGCCTCATCACCGGACTCACTCAAGCGGCAGACCGGGCTGCAAGCCTATTTATGATGTAACACAGCCTGTAAATAATCTCTCTATTATCTTTTCAATTCATCCAGAACAACTAGTCAATTTAAACAAAGGCCCAGTGCTACCTATAGGCCTAATCCACTACCTGCTCACTGGAGGTGCAGTCCAGCACGAAAGTTGCTGATCCTTGCCTTAGGCCTTTTCGCTTTTGCATTCACCTTTTTGTGTTCCGCAGAGAACTAATCACATTACCCATTGGAAATAAAATAATTAAGGCTCCATGGTTAGTTCTGCGAAGTACTGTAAACGTTCGGGTTAACGCCCTGGGCGGTTAAATTGGCAAACCCAAAAAATCGGGGGTGGGCGGTTAACCAGACAGGGGCACTAAAACGTGAAATTTCAAGAAATCCAGGGTGGGCGGTTAACCGAACATGGGCGCTTATTACGACAGGCAACCGCCCTGGGCGGTTAATCTTACCTCGTGATTCTAAGTCCCCACACCACACACGCACTCAGAACGCGTAGCACTTTTCAAAGAGCGTTATCGTCACGTCGTCACATGACGGGGAAAACGTCATAACAGCGGATGATCCCAACAAAGGTTCTCTTGCCCTCAGATTAGTTATTCACTCTATTAAATTTACAGAATTGCTGAGTAATAGCCCCGTGCCGTCCTGTGGTCTTGTTACTTTGCCCTGCGCAGCGCAGACGACCAGAGACCACGCAGCCTCTACTTGGATTGCAAATATTTCAACACGTGACCTTGCTAAAGTGCGCGCGTGCAAGCTTCACTTGTTGCAGAGGTCACAGCAGACATCAAATTTATGGTTACAGTCTCGTACTAGCTGCCAAATTCATAGTCAGAGAACAGTTTTAAAATTAGTTGTAATAAAAGTTTGATAAACTTAACTCAGATCTTTTTTTGTGTTTGGGATGTCGACACTTCGTGACTCAATGACATTTTCAGCGTATGGTTCTGCGGCTAGCTTTTTTATCTCGACCGCCCGGCATTGCTCACTTGCCGTTGTGCCAAACATGCTCGGCAAAGAAGTAGGCCTAAGACAAGAATCGGGGTGAGCCACTCGTCAATCAACAATAAAATTTCGAGCCACGATAAATATGTGATAAAACGCCACAAAACAGCGATGTTTCAATTCATTCTTAAACGATCACCTTACCAAACTTCGTGGTGGAAAAACATTTATTTTTCATGCAGGATGTCCAGATTATCCTATTTATATTACTTGCAAAATCGCATTGCGGCACTGTTCGGTCAGGCTGTTAGCGCGCAATGTCTCAGTCGGCTGACAATCGTGATTTATAAATGCCGTCAAGTAATATAACGGCCTCTTTCGATATATGCACCTCGTTTTTTTATGGCAAAAGATA
>NMRA01000276.1:358136-373133 GCA_002633005.1 Phoronis australis
TTTTCATCTGGAAGAATGAGTTTGTGACAATCCAGAAAATTATGGGAATTCCATAGTTGCAAGCGTTTGATAATTCAGTTGATATCTTTTTAGAAATATTGGTTGTCATCAACAGGCCTGACACTCCCGTCCAAGTAGGCCTAGATGGAAAACGCAAATAAATTGTTTTGTTTACCCTACCTAATTTGCATTCAAGGGGGACTCGCGTATTGTGCAGTTTTTACAAGAGTTTTGGTAGTGCAGAAGTGCAATATGTTGTACCAGCTTCAGAACATCGAATTCAGACTGTAAGAATGTGCAAGATATTACAGGTACAGACTGAGAGAAAACGTAAACTCTGCTATCAAGACATAAAAATGTGACTGACTTAACAAAGACACTTCACTTGGACTGTCTACGTCATAGGAAAAGTTTACTTCTGTGTTAGACTTTTTGTTCTTAGTTGACATTGACATCATTATTGAGTAGCCTAAAACATTTCCCCATACTGTATCAAACACTCTGTAGACTTCCATTTCAAAGTCATTGACTAAGCAAATGGGTTATGACATATGTGATATGTTTATAAATAAGTCCAACTTTTAAAAATAAAAAGTTGAATACACACAGTTATTGGTTTGCACTACTGTGCATTACTATTAAAATGAGTGGGTAAAAATAAGGTGCACAAAAAACTGCACACTAGCTTATGGAGAACGTTGACCGCCGCGCGGTTCCGGCACGTTGCAATTTTTACGCGTGCGACCTGTTTAGATTTTCAGATGTGGAGAACACTGCTAGATACTGGAAAATCCAGTAAAGCTTGGTAGCAATACAAGTCAGGAGAAAGTAATCTTTTGAAAATACTATAAGAAAAGGAGCTTGAAATGAGTGGTGAGTTGGCTTCCTACAGTCTTGAATGAAGCCAGCTCTGCTGTAAGACTATGTTCAGTGATTGGGCATTAAACAGTACACACCATGGATTTTTGCACATTTCGAATTACCGGTTGCCACAGACTAAATGTATGACGTAAAATTTAGCCAAATCCATGATTATTTTGTGTCATTAGCTCGAAATTTTGATTTCTCTTTCAATTTTGCCAATTTTCGCATTTCCCGCCATGTGGCATCATGGGTTGAACACAAGAGATCAGCGACTAGCACTGAACAACGGCGGAGAGTAGAGAATTTCAAAGCGACAAAGATTATGAGCAAGAAATAAACAAATACTATGAAGAAACGTACGAGAATGGTGGCCAGGATGACGAAATGGGGTTGCACGCGGAATGCGAGAACGAGTTTGATATGTTTTCAGCTGCGCACTTTTCTACTTTGAGGCCTTACGAACTGGATCCTCCCACGAGAGAAGCGGCTTTAGGCTCGGCCAGTCAACCCAGTCATCCAACAGACGATCCTGAATAAAGAGCCGATGTTTCTGAATAGTAAATATTGTTCTTTATTGAACCAGGCCTTCATCGTAACATCTCCTCTGATTGGAGTCGAAACACGACTCCTCAAAGTGGGCAGAACACAGAGTGGCCCCGAACAGAATCGCTTGGTCCACGATGAAGTCCCACACTATCGTTCGGCGCACGAAGCGATGCCACTACTGCACAACTTTGGCGTCCTTCAGAACACCGATACGTTCTCCGTCTGACTGCTGTTGCTGTAGCTTCCACAAACACATCTTTTCATCCCTCTACGAACCTTCTCGACGCTAAATATACTTTACTTTCACTTCACTCTATACACTCGGTAGTTGCTGATCCGAACAGTATGCCGAACGACTTGGGTTCAACCCATGACGTTGTACATAATTATTATTTTTTTCAATTTTTACGTGTTTCTTTATGAGCTGTGCACTTAAGGCACTGAAATCAACTAAGATATGATAATTAAATTTATTTTGAGGTACTAGAGTCATGTTGCGTACACTTTAAAGTTTATGTACAGTAATGTTTCCTAACATTTGAATAAAAATAATGGCCCAAATTGTCATTGTTTAAATTTTTCAAATGCTCACTATATTGACAACAATGTTCAAAATGCCATTGTTTATTTGTTGGTGACTGCTGTACTATATAAAGTTTTCAATTAAACAAGTTTAAATTGTCTTCTTGTTTACTTCGGCTGAAAATGTTGATGAAATAAAATTTTAGTGTCAGACCAAACTGTGTTCTAATTTGCACTCACTTAAGCGCACATCCATTTTAAACAAGAGCAACGCACAGCGGTGAAATGCACCCACGAATGCACCGCAAGCGTTGCTGCTTCTAGGGGTGTTTATAAGCATCATAAAAATGGCCACTACAATGGCGCAAAATACGTCAAATCCATCTGAAAACGGAAGCATGCCTCGTTTTTAATAGAAAGCTACTTAATGAATTTAATAATAATCCATAAAGGAACTTCAAAGAAGCAGAGGAAAATGGAAAAAAATGAAATTGCCACTAGGAGGCACAGCGTTCGTCAGCTACGTTTGAAAGTTGTCATTATCCGTTGTCAACTTCAAATGAATACATTTGCTAAGTTTAATGACACATCCTGCAGAGTGTTTAGGAGATATAGCTATGGGTGCAAAAAAACAAAACTGCCACTAAGAGGCACCACAGTACATGAAGTCATCGGGAAATCGTCAGCACTCTTCTTCACATTAACAACATACATACCAATTTCCACAATCATCCTTAGAGTGGTTTGGTTTTTCAGAGGGGCAGATACCAAAAAACAGACTCGAAAATAACAAAATAACTCGAACTCAACTGAAAACGAGAGGATAGTGTCACCTCACTAATAGATCAGGGCTTGGAATGACCAATGACAAAAAACGCGGAAACTTTTACGGCCCAAATCATGCACGCTACCCAGGCTTGAAGTGGTCGATGTGAACCCCGACAAAAATCGGGAGGACTAAAAAAAAACGTTACCACCATCAGTAGCATGCGTCTGCGTCCTTTTAGATCGCCCGTCGACTCTCAATCCACACACTTTTGGCTGCAGAGCCGTAGTATTTGTCGCCGCGGTTTACAGTAACACGAGACACCATTGAAAATCCCACCACGCTATCCCAGATGCCCCGGCAATGTTGACAATTTACGTTCCTCCGAAACATAAAGAGCAACTTCCGCTTTTTGAGGTGAACGTCGTCTGCAACGCCGCGGTAAGAAAGGAATTTGCCGCGGAAATTTTATATCAAATCCGATTTTTTTACGCGGAAATATTATAAAATGCGCGGAAAGAACATTTGAAAAAAGCGGAAATCCGCGTTTCCGCGGAAAATTCCAAGCCCTGATAGATGTCTATTTGCTAAATTTTATGAAAATCCGTTGAGAACCAATGAAGACACAGAAGTAAATGTAACAAGAGCAACGCGGAGCGTTGAAATGCGTCCACGAATGTATTGCAAATGGTGTGCTTTTAGGGTTATTTATTTGTATCATAAAAATGGCCACTAGACGGTGTAAAAACATACAACCCATCCAAAAACAGGAACATGCCATATTTCATAAAAATCTGTCAAGGAACTTCAAAGAAACAAAGGAAAACAGAATAAAATGAAATTGCCACTAGTGGGCACAGTGTCCATTGGATCTACTTTGAAGATACTGAGTTAAATGTAAAAAACTAAAATTGTCACTAGGGGGCACAGCAGTAGTCAGATTTGTCCAAAAGTCATTGTCATTCGTAGTCAACATCATATATCTATACACTTCCTAAATTAAGATCCTGCGAACGGTTTATAAGATACAGCCATAGATAGACGCAGCAAAAAAAACTGCCACAGTAACCGAAATCGTCGGAAAATCATCGTCAACCGTCCCCTTTATAGTAAGCACCTACAAGCCAATTTTCACAACCATCCTTCGAGAGGTTTAGTTGATAGAGGGGTGGACTCAAAAAAACGGACTCGAAAACACTAAAAATGGCCACTAGGTGGCGTAAACTACTTTGAGTCCACCCAAAAATGGGAGGATAGCCTCATTTCACTAATAGGTGCCTACACACCAAATTTCATGAAAATCCTTTAAGGACTATTGAAGATACAAAGGTAAGTGTAAAAAACTAAAATTGCCACTAGGGGACACACCGGTTGTCGGATCCGTCCGAAAACTCGCTCATGCCGTCCCATTCATGAATGGAACATATGTGCCAAATTTCACGAACGTATGTCAAAGGGTTTTTGAGATAGAGCAGCGGATGGCGGACATCGGACGCCGGACGGACGCTGCCTGGACGGAGATGACGGCATAATGCATCCACATATAAATATGTGGGCGCATAAAAAAACAAAAAATGTCACTAGGGGGAATACTGTTCGTCCAATCCATTCGAAAGTCGCCATACTCTGCTTTCAACTTCGTATAAATACACCAGTAAAATTCAATAAAGATCATGTAGAGCATTTAAGAGATACAACCATGGGCGCAAAAGCAAACAAAACTGCCACTAAGAGGCACCACTGCAGTCGAAGTCATCGGAAAATCATTGTGTGCCACAGTAGGAACATATATCCCAATTTTCAAAACCATCCCTAGAGCAGTTTGATTGATAGAAGGGCGGACGTCAGGAAACAGACTCGAAAACTGTAAAAATGGCCACTAGGTGGCACAAAACACCTTGAATCCATTAGAAAAAGCGAGGATTGCATCATCTCACTAATATACGCATAACTGCCAAATTTTATGAAAATCAGTGGAGGACTTCCGAAGATACAGAATTAAACGTAAAAAACAAAATTGCCATTAGGGGGCACACTTGTAGTCGGAAAGGTCCGAAATTTGTCATCCTCTATCGTCAGCTTTATAGGAACATGTCTACCAAATCTCATCAAAATCCAGTTACGGGTATAGGAGATACAGCTGCGAAGGTTGGACACCGGATGCCCAGACACAGATGACAGCAATATGCGATCACATATAAATATGTGGGCGCATAAATAACCAATAACGCTAGACACTAAGTTATTTCACAAAGTGTAAAACACTGAACAGATTTTATCTTGTCACAAAAAGAATAATGCAAATGTCAAAGAGGATTCATTCACATCAGTTTGGGTCTGCTCCTTTGAGCCCATAATTACAAAATCAGTATCAGTATCAATGTTTAGTTATTATTAGGCCGATTGTTACTCATGGCTGGGCCTGCACACCCAGTGCTCAAGTAAATACATAATTATGTTCATGTATATAAAATATACATTAAATACACATATACGCGCACGCACGTACACAAGCACAAACACACACATGTGCGCATACACACACATGTATAGTATATGTACCGTATTCGCCGTAATAATCGCCCATGCCCCTATAAGCGCCCCCCCCAAGCGTTTTCAGACTTTGCTGAAATAAACGCCCAGTCCATGAACGTGTACATGCGAACAATGAGGTACCTACAGTTCTAAAACTCGGCTACAGTAGCCAGTAACGTCTTCAATTTATCAAAAAAAATTTGTACGGCTCTTCTAGACCACCAGCGGCACTGCTACGTTTGTATTTAGCCGTGACTTTACTCTTCAAAGTAACGCAGCGCTTCAAAAAGAACGCAACAGCGTTGCTACGCTCTCGCGACGACCGTGTCTCACTATGGTCTGACCTTTCAGTAGACACATCGACTGTCTCATGAATAAAAATAACTCCGTATTAAGCGCACATGGCCAGGAAGCGCGCGCTATATACATGAACCTGTCATCAAAGACAATAGTCGGAAACTATCCATTCATGAAACGGGTAGCATAGCATCGATAAGAAATGAATATTGGCACTAATTTCCGACAATTTCTAGTACTATAAAACATGTTTGTGTTATTTTTGAGATGGATTGTTTGATTAACCATAATTGGTGTTTTTAAGCCAAATATCCGATAAAATGACAACTGACAGTGAATGCTTACACACCCTTACACCGAAAAATAACTGTCAGATAGATACGTACGCATCCAGCTACACGGCGACTAATATGGGCCTTACCGAGACAAATGTCGAAAGTTTTTAGCACGAGACCGGCAAGTGCTGAATGAAACACGCTCTGGTTTAGGCCTACTGCTTATGCAAATTTCTTTAGAAACATCTATCTAGTTAGATTGCGTGGCTCTGGCCAAAAGACGGTCTCTGCTTTGGCAAATGAACTCTGGTGACACGCACGCGCTCCCTTACTCGCAGACGAACCTCAAAACAAACGTCACGTTACCATAACATGTGTGTTCGTCCAGACATTTTTCTTGCCGTGTTGCCGATCATACATGTAGATGGCACGATGTTGCAGATTTGTACTTAAACCTGCTGTTAATCCAGACTCCACGGGAACTTAAAAAATCTTATAGACGCTACTTGTAAAACTTAATGAGGATTTCAGGTAATTTGCTTGAGTCGAAACCATTTTTATTCGAGCATTGAAGTCGCCATATCAAAGACGGCGATTTTGAGGCAGTCAGTCGGCGAGTTTTCGCCCTGGGATTTCAGCACAATTTTCTGTACTAAAATGATCGTAATTTAGCAGCAAAGTTTGATAGCAATGCACCACAGTTTTGTTGANTTTGAGAATTTACATCCTCGTTTTAAAAACATTGGCGTGTCACGCGGTACATGAGCGAAAGGTGCCACTAAATTTTGTCTTGACATCTGAGTTTACTATTAAGTGACAGTGTGATGCACTAAGGTTAGTAACCCAGCTACACAAACACAAACACATGAGGCTATTTTTGTAATAATAATTGCTATCCACATTTTTGGAGGTATCAATTCATTACCAGTGTGAGGTATTTTGAAATTTCAGTACAATTACAGGCATGAACAAAAACAACAAAACTAATAACATCAAATTGCCAACAAAATGTTGGAATACTAGACAACAACTTGTCTACAGGAAACAGAGAGTAGATTACAGGGGAAAGCAGCTATTTTAGCTTACCATATCATAAAATGATACTAAATACAGTTTTGACCTATTAACAGATATCAAAACCAATTTTTCCATCCAGGTCTCTAAAACAAAATAGGTTTGTAAACCTCATCCACCCTCAAAAGTTTGTAGAAAAACTTCTTAAAAGTGTTTTAAACTGCTTTCCCCTTTAACTGAGTAGAGTAATGAAAGAGTAAATTGTTTACTTACTGCCCCTGTCCCATCCCCGCCATGTTGATGGCATTGAAAGCCATGAATGATCCCTGTAAAGAACAACATAATTGTTAAACATTTAATCACTTGCCAATGACAGGTTTCACTCCTTAATTTCTGAACAATGCACCAACAACTTCCAAGTCTATTCATACCACAATATCAGCCTCCAATGGCCACTACAACCCTGTAATAACCCATTTTGGTGGGAAACCAAGGCCGGTTGAACCAGGCTTTCATGCAGCGTACGGCCTAGCACTAATCTGGACGCCCTGGCAAGGACGCCCAATGCATCATTTGGAAGCCCTGTCAATCAGAATTTCTCCTTTGGACACCCATATTGTAAGATTACTAGGACACCCCAGTTCATGAAAGAGAAAAGTTGGGCCTTTCAACTCAGAAATAAATATACAATGTATATAAAATGTATGTAAAATGTTACAATGTTCAAACTATTTTCAAAGTATTTAGTAGACCTGTCAATCATAAGCAGGTGTTTGGTTGCCAGAATGTCTCTGCCATAGACATCTTAGCATCATCTGTGCATTTTTCTTGTGTTGATTACCGCAGCTTTGAAGACTCATTGTACATAATATAAAGCTAGTTAAGATGATATGATAAACTTTATAACAGCAATTTGCTCTAATCGTTCAACCAAAATCTATAATATTTGTAATACCTGTCTAGTTAGCTATTTGCCTGCTTTCGTAAATTTAGACATAAAAGTCTTGATCCACACAGTTTTTTAGTAAAAAGATCACTACAAGAGAGTTGTTTTTGTAAACTTAAATGTAAAAGCCTTGTTCAATGCATTTTTTGTAAAAAAAACCTTTCTCTGTGTGTGTAGGGGGGTTACTGGTCAATGGTGGTGGGGAGTGGGGGTAATGCGTCGTTGGAATCATGGACGCCCTGGAATATTGGGAACCTCATTTTGGATACCTTATTTTTGAAATCCTGGATAAAGCCCTGGGTCGAACCCAGTGCGCAAGAGTTTCAAGTCGTCAACTTTACCACTACACCACTCAGCAGCTGACGTCATCGATAATGAAAACAGAATACTTAAATGAGCACACACCACAATTGCATGTTCAACAAAGGGCATTGTGCCGACATTTATACGCTATGAAAAATAAGATGCATAATTTCGATAACAAGAGCAACGCGGAGGGTTGCAATGCGCCCACGAATGCATCGCAAATTGTGTGCTTTTTAGGGTTAGTTATTTGTATCATAAAGATAGCCACTAGATGGTGCAAAAATGTACAATCCATCCAAAAATGGGCACATGCCATTTTACATAAAACTCTGTCAAAGAACATCAGAGAAACAAAGGAAAACAGAAAAAAATGAAATTGCCACTAGCGAGCACAGCGACAGTTCGATCTGCCTGAAAGTCGTCTGTTATCTTCATGTAAATCCACTTACTAAATTAAAGATCTTGCAGTGGGTTTTAGAGATACAGCTATGGGTGCAAAACAAAGGGAAACTGTCACTAGGAGGCACCATAGTACGGTAAAGTCGCGCAATTTTCGGACACTCAAAATTAATTCCAATAGAAGAAATTCATTCTTGGACGAATCTCCCGAAACATCATTTTTGTAGAGTCCAATTTGGCGGACCTCCTCCAAATTTGGGTTTCCGCTCGTGTCCGAATTTCGTGGGTGTACATTATTTCGATGGTCAATGGGACTCAAACGGTCTGCACTTAATTTTTGAAAAACTGGCTTTCCCGATAAGAAATGTGCGTTGTCGACGCACAAAGAACGTTCCTGGCAAGTGTTGGTTCTTCTTTTCAAAAATGCCCTTTCTCAGTATTAAATATTCGGCTTGCATTGCCGATGCTCAAAAACCTTTCTCAGCAAGTGACGAAATTTTTTTCAAAAATGAACTATCTCACATGAAATACCGGGCTGTGAGTGTTCCTGGTGACAAAAAAGGGCTTTCCAATGACTGGGTCTGGTTTGCGTTGTTGACACACATGAAATGTTCCAGACAACTGATTCTCTTTTGTAAAAATGTGACTTCTCAATAAAAATGTCGAGTTTACGTTGTCAATGCACAAAGAGCGCACCGATAAGTGCTTTTTTCAACGTGGTTTCCCTATAAAAAGCTGGACTTGCATATTCGACGCACAAAGAAGGTTCCCCGTCATCAAAACATGCGCTTTCTAAATTTTAACGAATTTTGCGCAGAAACTTAACAGTAATGGATGTGGGAACGAGTGCAATGAAGAAAGTGATGAATAATGACGAGAACAGCATATATATTTATATTTGTAAACACATCCATGCATTGAATCCTGGATTCAATTATTGATTAATCCATTATGATTAATTAATTATCCATTAATTATTATAATTAATTCATAAGGAAGGCTACCCAGACAACGCAACGTACGCACTTACGAACTGCAGCTCATGAACCTATGAATTCAGTTATCTGAGCTCAGAAACGCTCGTCTGTAGTCACAAAACATGGATTATTTGCCTGTGAAGCTAAGCGAGCAGATCCAGCTAAAGAAGATTAAGTGGCTTGTGGTCTACCATAGGGCCCTTTCACATTGATTTAATTTTTCTATAGAAGGATATCAAAATTAATTATCAATATTAGGGGAATCTTTATTTATATTTACATTATTCAAATAATGATTGTAAATGTACAACTTCTGCCCTGACAATGCGCGCACCGAGGGGGGCTTGGGAGCCCGGGGGCTCGAACGAGCTAGAGCAAAGTGGCGAAGTGGGCAAAAAGGTCCGCCTTTGGGAAACAAAAAGTCCGAGAAAATGAGACTAAAGTCCTCTAAATAAGCACAATCGCGCAATTCACAGTGGTGCCCCCGTTTTTTTAGCTCACCCGCTTTTTTGTTACCAAAAGGTCCACAACGTCAGAAATTCGAGCCCCCCCCCCCATATTGAAGGCTGGGTGTGCGCATGCTGACGGTGCTGTGGACAAAGCGGCCCCGACGAGTAAGTATAGATTTGCAGTTTCGTGGCTAATTCACCAACATAATCACGTGCACATTACTTTGGCTCACTAGTATAGTATTTTCCTGACTAGAAGTTTAGTTTCCAACTTTGGCTGGTTTATGTCCGTGATGTCTGATCAGTTTTCGAGCTACTGGTCGGGATAACGAGTCAATCCGGCCGGCCCCGACGGGCCTGACCGGGCTCCGAGCCACTGGCCAGGATAACGAGCGTTTTGCGTGTTTAGAACTCAAAAAATCACAATTCTAAACAACACAGACTAGGTTCTCCTGTCTGTATCTCACGGAAAAATACTACAAATATATCTCCGATTTTCGATTATATAGTTGGAACGTGTCTGCATATTACTGTGAACTGTGTGCCCATGGCCCCCAATAATCAATGAAATTCAAGTCCATTCAAATTGCCAAGCGCGAGCCAAAGAAGCGCAGCGCAGCCGTACTGTGAAACTCACACTATTATCAGCTTCCACGACGCACACAACGAATAAACAAGGCTAAGTAATGTTAGTCCCGTGTTAATGGAAGCAAAGCAAAGTATCAAGCTCATCAGAAGCATATTTACACTTGGTATTTGCATTATTTTTATTTTATTTAAAGCTGTTGATCAATTCAGGAGTAATGGAAAATTTAAAACCTCAAAAATGACCTTTGTTTTGTGCCCCTATCTGCATGTCAGTTACTCAACTTGTTAATCTATAGAGTCCTGGAATGGATCGTCCCATTTGATTAATAAAACAAGACTGAACTGCGCTCGCTTGATTTTAGATCAAGTGAATGCTATGTGCCTTCGTGGTATTTTTTCTTCAGCCATGTCTCTACTCATGAAACCGTGGAAAAATGTGTATGAGGTACAAAAGCACCTTTTGAAATTGTGAATATTTGTGAGCGTTGCAACCCTCTGTGACAGTTAGTTCATATGCCTTCAGTGCCTCTCTGTCAGAAAAGTTTGTGTTATTTGTAGTGGAGACAAAGCCCTAATTTTCAGACAAATATCAATAGTAATCCTGGAGGATTAATTTTAATCAATCATAAGGTGTGTAATCATATAATCATAACTTCATGTAAATATCCCTGATCGCAATAGATTTTTTCACGTGTATAGTTACAGCACACATCACGAATTTTTGGCCGACCGGTCGGAAATTGGTCCACGACCGGCCGTCGACCGGTCGTCTAGCCGACCACCAGCCGACCAACAACGGTCGGCTAGGAGCCGTCTGCTTAGTCGCCTCTGTGGTCGGCACTTGGGTCGGCTAATTGGTCGCCTAGCGTAGACGACCAATTCGGATTAAGCGTGTCCTTGGTCGGCAATTAGCATTTTATGACTTAGAGGGTGAACTTTGGATAAACAAACATTTAACTGTTCGCTGTTCGTTTACCAGTGGCAACTCCGGTCTTGACATCGGTTTATCAAATTTTGTTCAACTATTAAATGGAGGTAAAATCGAATCAACCTACAAATACGAAGTGCGTGGCATTACGCAAGCCGAATACCTTATGTTGAAATAATGACGGCGTGGTAAAATCAAACATTAAGCGATATAGCGGAAAAATAATTTCTAACTTTAGATATAATTAATTAATGATAATTAATAATTAATATTGATAATTATTTTTTCCCCATCCCCACACCTTTGTCGGTTGCCATGGTTTAACCCTGAGGCATGCATTATTTTTGGGGTGGCACTCGCCCTCCCCCCGCTTACTAAGGTCCTGATGCAAGGAGTCCATCGTTGGTCCAAGGTAAATGTTGTGTTTCAACACGCACTCGTTGTATACTCAGATATTCACCCCCTGCCCCCCAACTGCCAATTGATCTTGTAGTGTTTTAGGGGGCCGGGGCCATGGCCCCTTAGCTTTCCTCTGAATCCACCATCGAAGATACTGGCATGGTCTTCAGGAGAAGTCATACGTAACCATAATAGTTTACAGTAAAAATAAAATTATTATCTCATGTACTACAGTAAACATAAAATTTCGATTAATTTATTAATGACGAATTAAACAGGTGTCCACCTCAAGTAAATTATCATTATTAATTATTGATTAATTAATAATCAATCCTGGATGCTAGTTACAAACTGAAACGCAAATTAACTCTGACGCCTTTATTTCCATATTAACTGAAAGCTCAGTTTCAACATGAAAACGTCGAATGAACAAATATCCAAACTAGATTACAAAGACAATCATGAAAGTAAAATGAGTAGTTTCTCATCCACTCATGATTCCCATTCGTCGCTCTGGTAGTCATCTGAATTGTTGAAGAAGCGCATCGGACTTGGGACCACTGTCGTTTTACAAGTTTAGGCATACTGCAAACGATGGGAATGTGTCGACTTGTACAGGGCTGCGTGGTTGAAGAGCACGATTAATTATCATATTAATTGCATGTAGAAGGGCGTGGTCTAGAAAGTGAATGCAATTTCAAATGCTACCAACATCAAATTCACCCAACTGTTTTTACAATTAAAACCTTTCTCATCCACAGTCTTTGAAACGCCCAATGTCAACTCAGTGATACACTGGCACGTCTTCATGCAACTAAGATGACCTAACACATCTGGGTTCGGTTACGTTCTTAACCACAGGCTTAACTGCTGACAGTGAAAAAACTCTTGTGAAATCTGTTTGTGGATGAAATGAAACTGATAATCGTTAACATTTTCTGATAATCTGGGTGGAAGATAACAGAGCCGTTTCTTCTGATCGTCACCATCAGTTCAACGCCATCCACGGTCGTCACCGATTTGCGCAGCTCTGCTTCAGTCACTATTAATTCCCCCCGCCCCCCGCCCCCAGGGTCCCGGTGTCAAAACGTATTGCCCGACGATAGTTAATCGACTGAAGAGGAAGAAGCATAAAATCTCCCGTGTACGACGCAGCCTCGGTCGGGCTCACGCCGAGTGCGACTTAATTATGTTTGCTTTAGCTCCGTTTCATTCGGCTACTGCTGTTCACTACCTACACTACTTTGAACCCGCGATATATGACGGACAGACTTGGCTGTATTGTGTATGGTGCCTAAACAAAAAATATTTCTCATCGCGTCAAGGATAAAATCCGGACACGTCATCAGGAGATTTTAGTCACTGACAAGGGCATTTCCAAAGGCCAGGACGTTTTAAAAATAAAAAGTTTCGTAAGCACCCAAGTTGAGGTCAGGTGTGCAAGTTCAATGTCACAGTCGGAAGTCGAACAGCACGGTCTAATTAAACCAGAGAACATGTCACGCTACAACGAAAAGTTGCAGCCTTCGGTGTATTTCCCATTTGCATTTTTATCAGAAATTTCCGTCATGCGCGACTCGGTGATTCTTTTCATGTATAAAGCGCCAAACACAAGCTAAACACAAGACAATCGACGGTCGTGACATCGTCAAGACAAGGTAAAAATTACAGAGCACGTTATATCGATTCTCGGATTCAAGCCTTATAGAGTAGTAATTATCCATTGAACACTTAATGACACGAGAGTTGCGTCGATCCAAAATTAGTTTTCTAAAATATTCCTTGTCCAAAGGACGCGGGAAAGAAATCCAATGTTTATGACATTGTCCGAAATTTGAGGATCATTGAAACAGTTTTTGGACCTTGTACGAATTTCGTAGACTGTGAAAAACTTATTTCGGAAATATTTGTTCTTGTCCCAAAATGGCGGGTCGTCCGAAAATCGCGCGACTTTATCGTAGTCAGTCGCCATCATCAAAGATTCTCTTGACACTGAAAACATATACGCCAATGTTCAAAACCATCCCCAGAATGATTTGGTTGATAAAGGGGTGAACGCGAAAACCAAGATTTGAAAATACCAAAAATGGCCACTTGGTGGTGCAAAATACCTTCATTCCATCCAAAAACAGGATGATAGCGACATCTCACCAATAGATGCCTTTATTCAAAATTTTATGAAAATCTGTTGAGTACCTTTGAAGATGCAGAATGGTAAACGTAAAAAACTAAAATTGCCTTTAGGGGGGACACCAGTAGTCAAATCCGTCCCAAAGTACAGGGCTCGACATAACGAGCTGCAGGTCGCATTTGCGACCTGAAATTTGGAAATGCGAGCTGAGATTTTTGTCAGCTCGTATCAAGTCGCAAAATGCGACCTGGAATTTCCAACGAATGCGAGCTGAGTTTATACACTTCTCAACAGATACCTGGCAAATACAAAGCAGCTCTTGTTAATCCGACCGTTATTTGGTTGTTGCCAAATCCAAGTTCAAAAGAACACTAACCGAGAACAGCTCTCCCGATGACTTGTAAGCAAGTCGCGTGAACATGGGATATGCAAAATCGATCCTTGACGCGTTTCATTGGCAAACACTTTCGGACACTTTTGTAAATTCCCGGATTCACCGAAGAAAGTTTCGGGCCACAGCTTAACACGTGATAAAACTTCACAAAACAACGATGTTTCTATTAATTCTTAAGCGATCAACAAATCAAACTTTGTGGTGGACAAAAATGTTTATTTTTTACATAAGATGTCCTTATTACATGTACCAAATATCCACGACAATATCCCTGATATTGCACTGCAGCACCACCGCGCGCAAGCGGTCCCGGCAGACAATCGTGACTTAGACTGAGATGTGCTTCTCCTTTTTATCGTATTAAGACAACCAAAGTGAAAATGACAACCTTATTAATCGCCAAACGACGGTCACGTCTTTACTTTCAGTTGCCAAGAAATTCTCAAACCCTTTACTTGTTTCTGGGGCTACGTGCGCGAAATATGAGTGTCTTTCACACATTACGTTGTCAACGTAAAGTGTAGGCCTACTCCAGCGATTCAAGTGCATGAACTCACGCGTGCGCACCACTTCAAAGAACAGCGACAGTCCTAAATGAAAGAGTATACCGGCTTGGCTCTGGTTTATTTGAAAATGAACTCAGATTCCCAGCGGTTATAAA
>NMRA01000276.1:378630-394651 GCA_002633005.1 Phoronis australis
GAGGTGTAGACGCCAGCGCGGTTCCTAAAGTTTGCGAACATGAGAAGAAAAGAAAGTGACAAAGTGTTCAAGTATTACATTTTGAAGTTAATCGATGACCCGTTACAATAATTTGTTACTGGTATCATAATTCACATTGCTAAACCGCGGTCTCTGAGGCCGTCGTTGCACTCAATGTTATCATCGATCTTAATCTAAAAGGTCGGGGATTCGCGTTTCCTATTAGCACAGGGCGGTAATCACCAATCGTCAAAAGTAGGGGATGGGCGGTTAACCGAGCAGTGGGCGGTTAATTGGAAATCTTCAAAAATAGCAGGGGGGCGGTTAACCGAGCAGTGGGCGGTTAAATCGAAATTCACCTAAAGTAGGGGGTGGGCGGTTAACTGAGCATGGGCGTTAACCCGAACGATTACGGTAGTTAGTCTTCAGGTACTCTTCTGCAGCTCCACGTGTTCATTGGGATTCGCTTGTGTATTTCCACATGCTATTTCATAATGGCGTCCAGCCTCAAACCCGACTATGTGTCCGCCATTACCATGGTTGCTCAAGATTTGGTGGAGAGGTTTGAGTTGTCTCAAGTAGTAGCAACTTGTTCGTAGAGAATTATGATGAATGAAGATGGTGAATGTGACTATATGCCATCTTTAGAAAGGTTTTCACCTGTTTTTCTATTAGTGAAAGGTCTGGCTTGCCTTCGAGACTAGGTGTTGTCCAATCCTATCCAGAGGTGGCGAAACCAGTTTGTATTGTAAATAAGAAGTCATCCTTTGTTCATACAGCAGTCGGTGAAAGAACGGTGGGTGACGGTAAACCAAAGGTTGGTCTTGAGCATAAATCAGTATTCTCTGTTGCAGGTAGTATTTCAGGGAAACCTGCCCTATGATTAGACTGTTGCAGGTAGTATTTCAGGGAAACCTGCTCCATGTTTGACTGTTGCAGGTAGTAGTTCAGGGAAACCTGCCCCATGTTTGACTACGTTTTCTGCAACTAGTAGGGTAGCTTATGTTAAGCCAGAGATGACGAGACCAATACCTAACACCTACATTTAGGCACTTACGGGCGAAACTGGAGAAGCACAAGAGAATGGGTGGTGTAGTAATACCTAAGATTACCCGACCCGGGAACAGAACTAGCAACCCCCCCATAAAACCAGCGAGCATGCTAACCATTCAGCTAATAGGCAATTTCCTGTTAGCCTGTGGCTAACAGAGGCTCATATGATTCACCAGAAGCACATCTACAACATTCTCTCTTTCCTACGGAACAGGCGCACCACCAGGAAGGTGAACACCAGGATGTCTCGCATACCTTGGTACCTTCACCACCACAACACAAGTGAACACACGGTTGTGTCTCATACAGGTCATCGACTCCTGCAACTTTTTCCATCACCATAACCTAGACTTGGTGCAAAGCTGCATACTAAATATACAGCTTTGTGCCGATATGGGTAAAAAACTGACCAGATCAAATCTGACACAAAATTAGTGTCATTAAAAACTTCACTCTTCCTTGAGTAAACTAAATTATTGGAAAAATTGGCGTTTCACCAACATTCTTCTGCTAAAGTTTTGGAGCGATCCTTTGCATCAGCTTTCCGCGCCATGAAATATTGCGTCACCCATTGGCCAGTTTGTCACGTAAAGTCACGATGTTGATAACTACGCTTAGCCGCCAGTAGAAAAACTATTGAGTACTTCCTTAACTCACCGGCAATTTCCGTACCGTCCTTGACCTCGACGGGCCCAGGGTGGAAGTGTGTGGGGGCTTTTTGTGAACATTTTTGTTCTTTGACTGCGAATTTCTTACAAAGTCGCCGTAAGTCGTAACAGGACACCGTGAATGGTATTGGGAGAAAGAACAATTCTTTATGGTTTGTTGAACCCCTGTTTTGTGTAAATTTATTGAGTTTTATGTTTGCTATGGACGGCTGAAGTGAAGCACCCGTGGAATTTCAAGTCCGAAGTGTCATACCTTGTAGTATTATTATTGGGGACGATCAGAAGCTGATGACGTCTGTAGATTAGCCTATCCACAATGTAAACAAACCACATGACTGTTTAAACCAGCGCTACATAGTGTTAGCGAAGCTTGGCCATGCGTATTTCACACTGCGCCACCTGTTTGCGGTAAAGCCTTGGGTGAGTTTGTACCTTTTGCAGATTCACCACACAGATTCTCAGTCATAGTTCTTACCCTTGCAAACTGTTTTCTGAACGTGGCCTTGCCCATAGTGGAATTTTAAATCAAAAAGCATCTTTAAAAACAATTAAAGTGTTAACTAAAACGCCCACACACTCCACTGTTCACAATGGACCACTTTAATTACATTTGTTACTTACTTCGAAAATCTCGACTCCGATGCACTTGCAGTCAATATGGCTATCTTCCACGACACTCCAAAACGTACATTATGAAAGACGGCTTTTTTATTTTTATTCATTTATTGTAAGTTTTGAGGTATTTAGAATATGTTATAATTAATTTCATTAATCAATATTTCATTAAATTTTAACAAAATTTTTGTAAATGAAAATATTAAATAGTAATATTGGAGTGCAGACCGCATCAGAGACACCTCGCTGGTTCCCTGCGTGCCGCTAGCTGTGGCTCAGCACGCAGGGGACCAGCGAGATATTAGTGGTGACTACAAAGACTGTCTCTGCTATTCATACGGTAACTGTAAATAAACTGCGTGAGAAGCTGATGTGGCCTCTCGCATTTGTAGATACGTGCTGTTTCTGCAAATTTCTAAGTTTGTTATATTTAGACCATATTTCACCCTTTCAATCATCATTTATCTCCTATACGGTATGTACGATACGATTTAGCAACGGCATTAAATTTAAGAGCTGAGTATTGACACCTGACCTGTGTCTGTGACAACACAGTACAATTCACTACAATTGTCAATTGTTATACTTGTCACAGCCACAGGTCAGCTTCCGATGGAAACTGTGTTGTCATTTGGTAGTGTGAGGCAATTTTCAGCAGAAACACCATGAGGCAGTGAGTGTGTACCTAATTTGTTCTTTCTCATCACTTTTGTGTGTGATTAGTACCTAGCTCAGTCGGATGCAATACACAGACCCAGATANATGGAACAACAATGGCCGCCAGTGGCCGTCCAATAGGATTTCGCTAGGTGAAACGTCTCCCTCTAGACGGTCTCTGTGGTGACTATAGCCAGAGACCGTAGAGAGGTTAGCGTCTTTGCTATAGCAGAGACCGTAGAGAGCGTCTTTGACTATAGTCTCCTACACAGACCCACGAGATTGGTTGGCCTTCACAAGTTATCCGTGACGTCATCTTGTGAGGCCCGGGAACCAGGTTAGTGGTGACTATTCATACGGTAACTGTAAATAAACTGCGTGAGAAGCTGATGTGACCTCTCGCATTTGTAGATACGTGCTGTTTCTGCAAATTTCTAAGTTTGTTATATTTAGACCATATTTCACCCTTTCAATCATCATTTATCTCCTATCCGGTATGTACGATACGATTTAGCAACGGCATTAAATTTAAGAGCTGAGTATTGACACCTGTGTCTGTGACAACACAGTACAATTGTTATACTTGTCACAGCCACAGGACCACAGGTCAGCTTCCGATGGAAACTGTGTTGCCATTTGGTAGTGTGAGGCAATTTTCAGCAGAAACACCATGAGGCAGTGAGTGTGTACCTAATTTGTTCTTTCTCTTCACTTTTGTGTGTGATTAGTACCTAGCTCAGTCGGATGCAATACACAGACCCAGATACAAACAAAGTGGCCATGTTGTCATATTGATAGTAATATCCACAGGCGTCCTCAGCTTCTGATCGTCCCCAATACACTACATAATACTACTGTAGTATTATATGTAGTGTATTGGGGACGATCAGAAGCTGAGGACGCCTGTGGTAATATCATGAACTCACCCTCCACGCCTCCACATTATTTCTTCGAGTCAACTCTCAAGACCTCCACTTCTCGGAAAGAACAAAAAACGATATCAATCACAATGTGAAATCATTAAAATGAATTTTGAGCAGTGCAAGAACAATTTTATGAAGCGAACGATCAAGGGTGAGGATTGTTTCAGGAAGGAGTTGAAATTTTATGCTGTACTTAAGTACTTACCTAACTGTAAACTAACTATACACCTTTACTCGTGTGCTACTACTTTGCAGGAACCACCTATGGCAAGACAGGGACGCCGTTTGGGGCCAGCACATGGCGCAATACCTGAGTGACAAGATTTTCACCAGCATTCATATGGCACAGCGCCTAAGTGACGATATTTTCTCTGTCACATGCTCCACACTACAGTTGGTGCTTTCCAGAATTACATGTGGTTGACATTTGTGTTACTCTTACAAATAAACAATAATTCAGGTGTCAGCAAGACTGACCTGTGGTCAGAATAACTCTTTACAGGGATTTCGATCCTCAACATATCTGTTGATTGAAGACTATTGAGTTGAGATCATGTGTTTTATCATTGCTCTTATCATCTTCATAGTAGTTTTCTATTACTACTGCTTCTGTAGTGGTAACGATGAAAACAAAGAGTCCAAGGAACATGGCCAGTTTAAGGCAACTCTATACCCGGATTTATCCAGTTTCTTCAGAAGTACATGTAAGTTTCTTTCTGAATTTCAGTTTTTGCTGAAATAGTGTTAGATATGGCGATTACTTTAAATTTCTGTATGTATTGGGTACATTCAAGCCTTTATGCAGCATAAAGTCCTGGGCATCCATTGGTCTGGCACTAATCTGGACACCCTGGCAACGATGCGGATGTGCCATTTGGACGCCCTGTCAATCAGAATTTCTCCCATTTGCCAGTCACACTGCAAGATTACTAGGACTCCAAGTTAATGAAAGAGAGATGTATAAAATGTTCCAATGTTCATACTATTTTAGTAGACCTGTCAATCATGAGCACATGTTTGGTTGCCAGAGTGTCTGCTTTCAGTGGTCTTATATCTCACTGCAATTCAGTATTTTATACAGGGACACTGACCTTGGTTAACTCCAAGCTGGTGTTTAAGAGCTGTAGCTTAATGTTTTTCATCTTTTTTTAGAAACATCAAAAGCAAAACATATGGCATTATTTTAATAATATGATGTGCTATAAGAATATCCCCATTTAAAATGTTTTAGTTTGCACCCGTTTCATGTTTTTCTATGTGCATCTTAATATGGATTAGCAGTGACACCTGTTGCCAAAATATAAACCACATATCATCTTTGCTTTTTTCTTGCGTTGATAACTGCAGCTTTGATGACTCATTGTACAGAATATAAAGCTAGTTAAGATGATATGATAAACTTTATAACAGCACTTTGACTTGAGATCACCAGAAACAGTGCACTCATCGTTCAACCAATATCTGTAATATCTGTAATACCTGTTTGGTGACTTATTTGGCTTTTTTTCGTAAATTTAGACATAAAAGTCTTGATCCACACATTTTTTTCAGTAAAAAAGCTCTCTACAATGGAGCTGTTTTTGTAAACTTACATGTAAACGCCTTGTTCAATGCATAAAACTTACTGTTTGTGGAGGGAGGGGGTAACTGGTGAATGGTGGTGGGGAATGGGTGTAACGCATCGTTGAAATCATGGACACCCTGGAATATTGGGAACCCCATTTTGGACGCCCTATTTTCGAAATCCTGGGTAAAGCCCTGGGTACATTACTTTATTGTTAGTCTGGGGAACAGAAAGGAAAATCTCAGTGACTGAGCTAATCATTTTATGAACCATTACTTTGCAGTGAAGCAATTCCGTGCTTTATAGCATAGGTAGACTTAAGAAATTATTGGAGAATTGTAGTGATCTAGGCCTACTTCAAAATCGTAAATCTCAATATTATGTTATTTGGTGTGACTATAACTTCTCATGGTATGCATTTGGATATTTTACACAGTTTCACAATTAATAGTTTGAGCACAACCAAACTTATCCAAACATCACCAGCCATGCTCAAACATATACTTGACTCGCGAATTTTAATGTGTGTGTGTGCTTGTGTGCATCATAAGTATGTAACACAACCGTTACAACTAATATCGATGTGTTTTCAGGTACCAACAACAGTATTTTGGGTTTATATGGCTCTGCCTCACCAATTACTATCGCCGACCAATTCAGAACTCTAGAGGATGTCAGTGCCGCTATTCGACAAGCTGGCTTAGAGTCAAGTAATCTTATATTTGGTAAGAGTCATATAATGTTTTACTTGCCAAGTCAAGTAATCTTGTATTTGGTAAAAGTCAAGTAATCTTCAGGGCTTGGAATTTTCGGCGGAAACGCGGATTTCCGCTTTTTTCAAATGTTCTTTCCGCGCATTTTATTATATTTCTGTGTAAAAAAAAATCGGATTTGATATAAAATCTCCGCGGCAAATTCCTTTCTTACCGCGGCGTTGCAGACGACGTTCACCTCGAAAACCGGAAGTTGCTCTTTATGTTTCGGAGGAACGTAAATTGTCAACATTGCCGGGGCATCTGGGATAGCGTGGTGGGATTTTCATGGCGTCTCGTGTTACTGTAAACCGCGGCGACAAATACTACGGCTCTGCAGCCAAAAGTGTGTGGATCGGGAGTGGACGGGCGACCTAAAAGGACGCAGACGCACGCTACTGATGGTGGTAACATTTTTTTTTTTAGTCTTCCCGATTTTTGTCGGGGAAAGGTTCACATCGACCATTTCAAGGCCGGGTAGTGCGCATGATTTGGGCCGTAAAAGTTTCCGCGTTTTTTGTCATTGGTCATTCCAAGCCCTGAATCTTATATTTGGTAACAGTCAAGTAATCTTGTCTTTGGTAAGAATCAAATAATTTTGTATTTGGTAACATTCCAGTAATCTTGTATTTGGTAAGAGTCAAGTAATCTTGTATTTGGTAAGAGTCAAGGATTATATTTGGTAAGAGTCAAGTAATCTTGTATTTGGCAAGAATCAAGTAATCATGTATTTGGTAAGAGTCAAGGATTATATTTGGTAAGAGTCAAGTAATCTTGTATTTGGCAAGAATCAAGTAATCATGTATTTGGTAAGAGTCAAATAATCTTGTATTCAGTAAGAGTGTAATAATCTTGTATTTGGTAAGAGTCGAGTAATCTTGTATTTGGTAAGAATCAAGTAATCTTGTATTTGGTAAGAATGGAGTAATCTTGTATGTGGTAAGTGGCGAAGTAATCCTGTATTCGTTAAGAGTCAAGTAAGAGTCTAGTAATCTTGTGTTTGGTAAAAGTCAAGTGTCATAATTCTCCACTTATTTTGCAAAAAGGAAATAGCCGTGCCATATTGAAATTTTCAAACCAGCCAGATGGTGATCGCGTCGTTGGTGGACATGCAGTCAGCGCCACATAGAGATCCCTTGTAATGCGGATGAGAGAATTCAACCAAGTAGTAGTGCAAACAGCGTTTTAACAACTTTCCTGCTGTCATAATGCTCACAAATTTTCACTGATGTGCTGTGGCCTTACTAATGGCTTACGGAAAAAGGCAAACTTATTGAAATATCCGATAGACATCATGTCCCATACATTTCCCACTGTGATACGGGAATTGCGACTGCCTGGTTAGTGGTTACAATTGATAAAAGGTGAATTTCGATCCCTGTCGATGTCAAAAAGCAAATTAAATAAAATGGTGAACTTTACTAATCAAACAGTGGAAGTGGTGGACATTGGGATATATTTCTATGTTTTTGAATTAATGAACCACTATGTGTAGCAGTGAATTTTTGTCCACCAAATCTGAGTTGGAGTCAATGTCATTGCTCTATTAGAACTATTTTAGATGTATTTTTATTTCTTGTGATCATTCTAAAAACATATACTAGGCTCTAGAATGTACCAAACTGGTTCTATATTAATCACTAATATACTGGAATCTATTAGACTGTTCTCTACTATTTTATTGAAAACAAATTAAATCATCAGTGGCCTGACCTCATATGTCATGTCAATCTGCTAGCGAAAAACTAGAAAAGGTAATTAAAGCATAGAACTGAATCTAGGATCATTCTTCAACTGATAATATTTGTCCTGCTGATGTTCCCAATTTTCTCGATTACAATGAGAACCGTGAAGAGTTCACTGTTTTGTTGCTGTAAATCTGATTCATGTCCATTTGATGTTGGTACATTTTCACCACCACTATATGTGGCTTGGAATATTTCAGTGCACGAAAGGCACGCAGTAAAAATAATAAAAATTTGGTCAAATAATACAGAAATGAAATAAGAACTGAGACTAAAATGTGGAATAAGTTAAAGTTTCTCTGTCTGTTCTCCAGAAGTCCACCCAAAAACAATGACTTTGTCTTTTGTAGGCATTGACTACACGGCCAGTAACCAACACCAGGGCATGAAGTCATTTGGTGGGAAAAGCTTGCACACCCTAAGCTCGACAACACTTAATCCTTACCAACAGGTAACTTATTACTGTGTACAACACTCAATACTTACCAACAGGTAAAGTGATTTTGCTATTTTTTCTACGTCCTGACCATTTGTCCTGATGTGTCGAAAATCAGCCAGACAAAATTTGTCATGATTGCAGTATGACGACTAAGCTTTGGCACAAATTGACCAGTGACAGGCAATACTTCCAAAAGGAGTGGTTATTTGCTTTGAACTGTCAAGTTTGCGACAAACACTAGAAGCAAAGAGAGCGAATTCTGTCTACACTATTTTCAGAAATAAATTGCCCAAATGTCTGGACTAATGTAAAATCAATCAGACATTTTGATAATAGATCAAGCCCAGCGTGATGGCTCATGCTTAAAAATTTCTTTTTGTGTGCAATTTCATCCCAAAGTAATACCTGTAATACCTGTCACGGACAGGATCATTGGGGATATGCTGGTGCATTAATCCCCTCCCCAGACCATCCCCGTGACAGCAGAAGGCGCAGAACTCCAGGGCTGACGTTGCCTGTAAGCATTTGATTAGACAGCACTCGGGCACGGCCCTTCTTGTGACTCTTCGTAGCATGGCCATAAATAATACAGGCTTCGAGCAGGCGGCTGCCATCATTGAACTCAGCCAGCTGGGATGCAGTCTGCTCGAGGTTGTGTTTGCGGGCCAGCAGCTTAACGTCAGCCGAATATAAGCAGAGGGGTTGGTTGGTGGTGCATGAGCCAGCGAGGTAATCTGCACGCTCATTAATCAAGACACCGGCGTGGCCAGGTACGAAAGACCAGATCACCACATGATGAGGGTGGCGTGATCGGAAGACACCCCAGTTGGCTGGGAGGTTTCCAGATTGAACTTTCATCAACACTGCCATGGAATCGGTGGCAAAGATAATGGTGTGATTCTCCAGGTCTAGGAGTGACAGCTTGGTTAGGGCTCGTTGTATAGCCTCAAACTCCATCCGCGTACTGCTTGTGGATATATGGTGGCAGCCACTACCTTCCGCAATGATGAATGTCGTGATGTTCTTTGGCAAAATGATTATCAGTGGCGTGATTATACAAGGTCATGTGGTTTTTGTAAGTGAATTGTTACAATTTGGGATGAAATTTAAGAAATTGTGAGATGAGATTAGAATGAAGCTATCAGGAGTGGGACCAGCAAAGAGTATGGTTTGTAGTGAGTACTCCTTAGTAACATGCAAGTAGTGGCACCACTACATGTTATTCTTGGACTCAACATGTCATCTGTCTTTGTTAAGGTCATCACAATTCTGGGTGAAACTTTGGAACCTTTTGATGAAGACGGCATCATTCCTGCCTTTGGATTTGGTGATTTCTCTACAAAAGATCGCAGTATCTTTCCACTGCGTCAAGAAGTAAGTATATATTACCATCTGCACAGCAATAGTCGGATATAACTTGCCCACATTTTGAGAATCAGTTTGATGCCCATTAATTCGTGGAGTAAACTGGTTCTCAAAATGCGAACATGTTATATCCAACTTTTATCTTCTGCACAATCACCTGTAGCCTGACTCAGCCAGCTATTTCCTTCCAATACAAAGGAATAATGTCCAATACCTTTTCAATACAATTCTTTAAATCATGTTTTCAGTGTTACACTTTTAAGTACTACTTGTTTTGTTAATTCGAGGTCTACATTTCATTACCCTGTTACTAACCTTTCATTACCCTGTTACTAACATTTCATTACCCTGTTGCTAACCTTCCATTACCCTGTTGCTAACCTTCCATTACCCTGTTGCTAACCTTCCATTACCCTGTTGCTAACCTTTCATTACCATGTTACTAACTTTGGCTGGGTTAACTTATGAGTAGTGGAAACCAGCTGATCCTCAAAAAAAAACTTGATTAAGCTTGTTGGTTCAATCATCTTTACATTGTAAGCTTGGAATATCTTACCTCTTGGTAATCATTGCTGTTCCATTTTCAAAAAGATTACTGGTTAATAACTGAGAAAAATGATGGGAAGATTTCAATGAAACGTGACAAACAGGTATGTGAAATCATGGCGCTGGAAGATTCAACCACTGTAGCACCATCTAGTGGCTATTTTGGTCTTGACAATGACCTTTTTGTCCCTACATTTGTAGGCAAGAGCATTAATTCTGGATGATATCTAGCAAACTAATTGAAAGATTTCAATGACAATTTACACAGAGGTATGTGACGGCATTGCGCAATTTTGATTTGATACACTGCGTAGTGACCATTTTCTCTGGTTGTCTTGCAGTTCTATTGTGTATTTTATACCTCATAAATTTCTTGCCATACTTTAATGAAATTTGACACAAGCATGAAGTCCATCACTAGGACACTAAATGTCTTTTTTCAATCTCTCCGCCCTACAGAACCAGAGGGATGGACCTTTTCAGTGTTTTTATGTGCCCATGTATACAAGGCATTTTGTTGGTGCATATTTCTGTCATCTGTGTCTGGCACATGGAGTCCATGCTGACTTATTCTGCTCTACTTTGTGACCACTTTTTTAATGTTATCAAGTTTGTTTGTTACATCCACCTCTATGCCAAACCACATGAAGGATGATTATGAAAATTGGCAGATGTATTCCTGATGAGAAAACCATGGCAGATTTTGAATTTTCAGTTTGATTACTCTTGCTCACCAAAGTGGCAATTTTGATTTTTTTTTTTCGTCTGCGGCTTAACACTCTGTAGGATCTTTGTTGTTTGTGAAAAGAAGTAGACTAGACTGGAGTGGTGTGTGCCTTTGTGACATGTTTTATATTTTTTGTTGCAAATGTTAAAAACTGTTGATTTTTTATTCTTTATAATTTGATGTTAGTTTTAAAAGGTGAAGTATGGCCTTTTTTCTCAATTTTGGCTACTGCAGCTACCCCTTGTGGTCAAATTTTTTATTACATGAAACTAATAAGCACCCCTAGAAACATACCGCTTGCGGTCCACTGTAGGTACATATCAGTACTTTTTGTTGCTCTTATTTTCTGTTCAAGCTGACTGTAGTTTGATCTCTAGTCCTAAGAATGGTCCCTATTCAAATTTAAAGTACAATGCCATTTAAGCCACTCAGTTTTTTCCATGTGTGTTTACTCTATGCTGCAGGGTTACTGCCGTGGATTTAACGACGTGTTGAATGCCTACACACTCATCACTCCCAACATCCGTCTTAGTGGGCCCACCAACTTTGCTCCATTGATCCATCAAGCAGTTGACATAGTACGCCAAACTAAAGCTGTAAGTTGAAATCATTGAAAACTAACTGTAGCCACAGCAGGCTTTGTGGCCGTGGCAGGAGTTTCTGCAGATTTTAAGCGCACAGAGCTCTTCTACTGAAGGGGTAGGTAGGGACCAGTAATGAAGTGAAATATGTAATATGACTGTGGAATACACTTGTGTAATACAATAGTGTATAATGCAATCTGATTATGTAATATTGTACCTGAGAGAACGCATGGGCCCACATATTTATATGGCTGTCATCTCTGTTTGGGCGTCCGCAGCTGTATCTCCTTAAAAACCTTGCAGGATCTTACTGAAATTTGGCAGGTATGTTCCTATGGGGTTGACAACAGAGGGCGACGAGTTTCGGACTGACCCGAATACCGCTGTGCCCCCTAGTCATGGCAATTTTAGTTTTTTACGTTTACCTCTGTATCAGAGGTCCTCAACCGATTTTCATGAAATTTGGCATGTAGACATCTATTAATGAGGTGATGCTATCCTCTCATTTTGGGATGAATTTGAAGCATTTTGAGCCATCTCGTGGACATTTTTACTATTTTCGAGTCCGTTTTTTGGCATCCGCCCCTCTATCAACTAAACCACTCTAAGGATGATTATGAAAATTGGCATGTATGTTCTTATTATGAAGTGGACGGTTGACGATGATTTTTCGACGATTTTGACTACTGTAGCACCTCCTAGTGGCAATTTTGTTTGTTTTTGCACCTATGACTGTATCTCCTAAATGGTCTACAGGATCTTTATTAAATGTAGCAAATGTATTTAAAGGAAACTGACAATGGATGATGACGACTTTCGGACACATCGGACTACTGGTGTACCCCCTTGTGGCAATTTTATTTTTTTTTTTACGTTTACCTCTGTATCTTCAAAGGTCCTCAACGGATTTCCATAAAATTTGGCTCGTAGGCATCTATTAACAAGGTGACGCTATCCTCCCATTTTCGGATGGATTCAAATTATGTTGCGCCACCTAGTGGCCATTTTCATTGTTTCCAAGCCTGTTTTTTGGCGTTTGTCCCTTTGACAACCAAACCACTCTAAGGATGATTGTGAAAATTGTCATGTATGTTCTTACTGAAAAGAGGACGATTGGCAGTGATTTTCTGATGACTTCCACTACTGCAGCGCCTCCTAGTGGCAGTTTTGTTTTTTTGCGCCCATACTTGTATCTCCTATTAAAGCCCTCTTCAGGATTTTTGTTAAATATAGCAAGTGTATCTATATGAAGTGAACAACGGAAGACGACGACTTTCAGACGGATCCAACGAACACTGTGCCCCCTAGTGGCAGTTTCCTTTTTTCTGTTTTCCTGTTTCTCAGAAGCTCCTCGACAAATTTTCATGAAATTTGGTAAATAATTTTCTTTTAAAGAAACAGTGATATTTTCCAGTTTTCAAATGGATTCAGCATATTTTGTGCCATCTAGTTTTACTGTTTTTTGTCTGTTTTTGTCGTCTGTCATCTGTCAACCAAACCACTCTTAGATTGATTGTGAAAATTGGCTTATATGTGAAGAGGACAGTTGACGATGATTTTCCGACTTTAATTATTGTGGCGCCTCCTAGTGGCAGTTTTGTTTTTTGCACCTTTAGCTGTGTCTTCTAAGCCCTCTGCAGGATCTTAATTAAATTTAGCAAGTGTATTCATATGAAGTTGGCAACGGAAGACTGCAACTTTCAAACGAATCTGACGAACGCTTTGCTCACTAGTGGCAATTTCATTTTTACTTGGTGAAATAAATTTCGCCAAGTATGTTNTGGCAGTTTTGTTTTTTAGCGCCCATACTTGTATTTCCTATTAAAGCCCTCTTCAGGATTTTTGTTAAATATAGCAAGTGTATCTATATGAAGTGAACAACGGAAGACAACGACTTTCAGACGGATCCAACGAACACTGTGCCCCCTAGTGGCAGTTTCCTTTTTTCTGTTTTCCTGTTTCTCAGAAGTTCCTCGACAAATTTTCATGAAATTTGGTAAATAATTTTCTTTTAAAGAAACAGTGATATTTTCCAGTTTTCAAATGGATTCAGCATATTTTGTGCCATCTAGTTTTACTGTTTTTTGTCTGTTTTTGTCGTCTGTCATCTGTCAACCAAACCACTCTTAGATTGATTGTGAAAATTGGCTTATATGTGAAGAGGACAGTTGACGATGCTTTTCCGACTTTAATTATTGTGGCGCCTCCTAGTGGCAGTTTTGTTTTTTGCACCTTTAGCTGTGTCTTCTAAGCCCTCTGCAGGATCTTAATTAAATTTAGCAAGTGTATTCATATGAAGTTGGCAACGGAAGACTGCAACTTTCAAACGAATCTGACGAACGCTTTGCTCACTAGTGGCAATTTCATTTTTACTTGGTGAAATAAATTTCGCCAAGTATGTTGCTCTGTCACTAAGTTTTTACTTCGCGGAATTCTTCCGCCAAGTATGTTGGTCTGACAGCAAGTTTTGTTTTGTTTGTTCGCACTCTACAGGTCGCAATTTTTGTCCGATTTTCACGAAATTTGCACACGACGTGTAGATCGGAAAGTCCTGGAAGCCTATTTTTTTTGGTCGTGATCAGATACAAAATGGCGGACGTGGTGGCCATTTTGTATCCGATTTCACAGTCAAATGCTCGTAGAGGCCGCATTTTTCGACTGAAAATCAGTACGATTATACTAGAACGCAAGTGCTACAAGTGTGACTTCCGGTCAAAGATGGCGGAAATATTGGAAGTGGCGCATGCGCACTCCGAAATATGGCCAAAAAATGTTTTCTCCTGTAGAGGGCGCATTTGCGAACCAATCGCTTTCAAACTGGTCACGTGTTTGTTGAGTTTAATAAGCTTTTATAAAAGTTTATTGAACCGTAAGTCACTTTCAAGATGGCGGCTTTGGCGCATGTTCACACGGTTTCAATCGTTCTGCTGTCACGTTTTAACGGGAAGAGCACATGACGTGAATTTTTGCATGTGGGTTCCTTTAAGTATGGCCTTTCAAAAAGTCTGCGAGAGCATATTTCTCAGACTTACCGTTTTCAAGTTATTTAACTTTGAATTTCAAAAAAAAAACGGCAAATTTTCAATTTTTTCGAAATTTTTTTTGATTTTTGCCAAACTATCACTTTAGATAGAGTTTTGAACGGGCTTCCAGAAAATATTTTGCGCTACAACGTCTACTTTTTGAATTATTCAAGATTTTCGAATACCGTTGGTCACCTATGCAAGCACGCAGCTGGCTGGCTTTCAGTTCACTTTGTTTTGGTTATGCCTAGTTGACCCAGACTGACCCAGCCAGCACTGTCCTAGACTGTAGAATTCCAGGCCAAATACTTATTGTAAACATAACTTTGCTCTGGAATGTGGGAACAAAGCAAGGCTCGTCCGTCATGTTGCGCCATCTGTTGTTCTTTATTGTAGTTGATTGTATGCTCTCTATTTGATTTCTTCGCTAGTCACATGAATGTTATCGTGTTATTCATAATTGACGCCTTGATCGTCATGATTGTCGTCGTCCTCCCCATCGTCGTCTTTTCGATTAATTCCGCCAAGTGTCGCTCCTCCGAGCGCTCTCGATTTTTTTTGTTTGTTCGCACGATACAGGTCGCAATTTTCGTGCGATCATCACGAAATTTACACATAACATGTAGTTTCATATGTCCTGGAAGCCTATTGTTTTTCGTCACAATGGGATCCAAGATGGCGGATATGGTGGCCATTTTGTTTCCATTTTAAGATTCAAATGCTCCTGGAAGCTATAATTTTGTACGTACAGGGCTGAGAATCGGCACAATTACTGAAGAGGGCGCGTGCTACATCTGAACCGGAAATTGTTA
Organism: Phoronis australis; assembly: GCA_002633005.1. Classification (NCBI taxonomy): domain Eukaryota; kingdom Metazoa; phylum Phoronida; family Phoronidae; genus Phoronis; species Phoronis australis. The sequence continues at coordinate 394,104 of NMRA01000276.1, forward strand.
ACTTCCGGTTAAAGGTGGTGGAAATATCGGCAATCGCACATGCGCACCTCGATTTTGGGAAAAAAACGTTTTCTCCTGTGGAGGGCGCATTATTCACCTCTTTCACGAACGCGGGGCGCTGCTGTCGTGTTGATCGAAAACGAGGCGCCTTGACAAACATGGCATCGTCCTGCAAGGTGTTGTGGTCAAAAGACTTATCAACGTTACCAAAAATCAAGTTGTCTGATGTTGACTTGATCTCCAAAAAACATACCAATACTTACGGCAACTAGACTTTTACCCTCCTCAGCCATTCCTTAGTAGTTTTCCCTCTTTTGAAAAAGTGTGGAAGTCAGGGATATACCCAGGCTTTTAGTATTGAAAAACCCTGCTCGCCAGCTGGGCGAGTGCCGGAGCCAGAAAATCTACTCGCCAAGCCCGAAGTTCGGTCACCCGGCCGTTGGCGCCAGTCACCACAAACTTGCTGCTAATTTAAATAAAAATCATCGTTTCGTGCACTGATGTCACCATCTATTAGGGCTACCGTATTCGCTCTAATAAGCGCCCAG
>NMRA01000276.1:396658-429882 GCA_002633005.1 Phoronis australis
ACTGACTAGTAAATGAAAGCAAACGACGACGGAACTTAACACAACCGACGTAGAACAATGACTGACTCGGCAGCTCTCACAGTCAGACTATATGAAAAGAAATTGGTGCGAAATGCTTGCCTCCTAAAATGTCACTTCCGGAAGAGCGGACGAATAATTAATAAAATTACGAAAAGTTGTAATTAAGTGGAAAATATGTCTAGGATAACCAACGAACCTTATTTTAGCTCAAAATGACATGGAAAAAGGTTGCCTTCGCCTTTAAAAGGACTGGTTCCTGTTTTGTGTATATTAGGTCATTCCGTGGACTGTTAAAACTAAGAAATTTCCAATGCACAATCTGATCTGGAATCAGCTGGATTAAACTTGACAAACAAGCATATTGTGTTGGTACACTATGCTGTGCTAAAGTCGATCAGAATCACAAGGCCTGTGTGTGTGTGTGTGTATGCATGGGCGTGTGTGGAATATGCCACACATTTATGAATCGGCAGATGAAAGTTAAGTCTAATTTCTGTGAAAGTTGATCACTTTTCTCGGTTCAGTTGTGTGGTGATAGTATTTCATAAAAAGCACATCTTCACAGCATTTTTCGAAAGTCGTTTCTTATAGTATTTTTTTAATGTTGGTGAGGGTCGGAGCATGCTGTTTATAACATAATCTCTGAATTAGGTGAGTTTATCTGATAAGTATAGACAGTGAGAGCGTTGGACTATGTAAACAGTCTCCCCTTATTATCATTGTCAAACTGATAATGATCACCAACATCTGGAAATTCACTTCACAGGGCGGGACGTCACGAAATTAAAATAAGTGTATATCCTAAAAGCCCAGAAGGCATGGTGAGCTTTATTTTAAAGATTTCTTGGTACCCGTAAATAAATATTGCCCCTCTTCAATAGGAGTTGTACATATTTTGTTTATGTAACAGCGAGAGGTTGATTATTGTGTGGGGATTTGCATGGACATTTTAATTGAGTTTTATTGTTATTTTATGGAAATTGTTTATCAATCTTCAAGCAAACTTTTTTCAAAAATGTAATATTCATGTACTGCATGAAGTGTATTTTTCATCGCAACTCGTAACAGTTCTTTAAGCGCATTATTTATGCAACAAGTTTTCTTTAATGATTTTAAATGATTCAATTATCTGACAAATCCTTTTTGGACATTTTCTAGAGTTATGATCTTTTATGCTTTTATCAGATTTGAACATTGTGTGTGGGTCGATTGACATAAAGTTTTGAACTGTGTGGGTGGATTGACATAAAGTTTTGAACTGTGTGGGTCGATTGACATAAAGTTTTGAACTGTGTGGGTTGACTGACATAAAGTTTCAAACACTTATTAAATGATCTTTGGGCCAGGGAATGGTTTCTCAGATTTTCGATTTTCTTTCGAACAACCAAGATATTGGTTATCAAAAAAGATATTTTGATGTTCATGCGCACTCGGGGAGGGGGCTCATTTGAGCCCCCCATTTGGTGAAGTGGGCAAAAAGGTCCGCCTCGGAGAAACAAAAAGTCCGAGGAAATGAGAAAAAAGTTCACTAAAAAGGTGCAAACAAGCAATTCACATCTGTGGGTGTGGTACTCCATTTTTTTTAGTCGTTGGTTTTTTTTGTCGGTAAGAGGTCCAGAAAGTCGGAAAATCAAGCAACCCTCTATTAAAGGTTAGGTGCGCGCATGATGTTGATCTCTGTTGTTTGAGACTAAATCAGAAATGTGACACAGTTCCCTGGTATTGGCAATTAGAATGTACAGTTCAAACACTAAGTTGCCAACAGTTATTTAGAAAATCATGTTCAAGCAAAAGCATCCATTTTTACACAAAAGGTTGTCACATGATTACAACCTGTTCTTGTCACATGATTACAACATGTTCTTGGACATTTTGAGGCATCCATTGAGAGTATGGCTGCAATGGTTCCACTTTTTTGATTCCATTCGTTTAATCCATTTTTATCCTCAGTTCTCACAGTACAGTTCCCATTGTGCTTATTGTGCTGAAAATCAGATAATACTATTGTGTGATTCATGTGAAGGAGCAGTTTTTATTCTTTTCTTAAAAAAACTATCTCTTAGAACTATAATGAAATATTACAGAAATAAAAACAAAAATGGTCCTTGCTTTTCTTTTTTTGGTATTAACATTTCTATTTCTAAATCAACAAAGATATACAAAAATGAGATATATGCAAATGAAACACAGTCGCACACACGCACACGCACATATTTAAATAATAGAACTTCAGCGTTGGTCTAATCCTTGCTTTTCTATTGAGACCACAAACTAAGTCAAAGGAATGGTGTACTTCGCTAATAAGTTATGGTAGTGATCAAACTAGTGATTATAATCTCCATGTAAATCCACAAGAATAGAGATTAAAAGCAGCAGTTTCTATTGGATTGTTAATACATGTAGCCATATTTATATATTTTTGTAGAAAATTTATATGTATATGTATATAGACTTACTTTTATATTGAATTGAAGGTGATTGATATTAGCTTGTTAAATGTTTCCTAAACATTTCCACATTGTATTGAGTGTGATATGTGTTATAGTTTTCTTTGTATTTTATTTATTGATGATTTTTATTAAAAGATATTCTGGAACTTATATTTTCCAGAAAAAATGAGTGTTTATTTTACACAAAATTGTATGATCATTCTATAATCAACACTTTAGAATGAACATTTTGTTAAAGCTGTATTTGTCGGTGTTGGGGCCTTTTGTTCTCATAAAATGGATCTTGTATAAATATCCCTTACTGTCTTAAGATTCTGCTTCCTGTGCCAATCAGGTTATGAGACCATCAGCTACTGAAGAGGGTGCTTCATACTTTATCAGGGTCGAACAACCCTAAAATTGTGATTTCGAAAATGGCACATGTATGGATTGACAGTTTGTTAGGTTTAAAGAATCCTGTCATGGTAAGGAATATTAGAAGACCAGTTGTATGAAGGTAAAAGGCCCAATTCCATTTTAAGCTTAACAATGAGAATGGAATGCAGCCTTAAGATTGGTAAAAATATACTTAACTCAAGGCACCATTTGTAGACAATTCAATAAATTTGGAGCTCTGACATTTCGATGGCAGAGCAGTCTACTCCTTGCTCCTTACTGGACACAGTTCAATTTTTATCATAGCTTATAGACTAGTTTCATGGAATCTGTTTGTCAGTGGACCACTTTATCACCAGGAATCAGTGCATTATATTGGACATATAATTTAAAAGTTCAATTGTATCCTGAAAAGACCAGTTGGATTTTGTAAGATTATGTATATTACTCCCAGGATTATTTAATGAAAGGCTGAAGAAAAGTTGTGGTTCATGTTGCTTTTTGAAATAATATGTAACTTTCATACCTAAATTTCATCTTTAATTTCACCATTACAACGCACACACAGCACACGTTCAGTGCAAATTCCAAAACAAACACACGTTCGTGTCCGTGCCCCTCCATCATGCCCCTTGTAACACATTATCTGCATTTATGGGTTTCAAGCAGCTGTTCTTTAGTAGAGATTATATTCCTCCCATATTCAATGCCCCTGAGTTGTTTATCAAACTTTCTCTCTTTGTACGTTGACCATGAGCTGCCTACTTCTTGTCAGAACCTAGGAACCAATATGATTCCAGGTCTGAACAAAACGGTAAGACCTAGTGTTGGTTAATTTGTGTCGTAGACAGGACCGCGTCTGTGCTGCAGCCTCCCGTCGTGACTCGGAGCTCAGCGGCTTGCCCTTGTCCACAGGAATGGGCTCTCATCAAGCAGCTTAAATCCGGCGAGCTTGGTCTTTTGGATTGCCATCCCTGCAGAATTGTGTTTGAACTCGGTGCTGGCTCGATCTTCGTATTTTAATAACATACCTTTTATAAATTTACTGGACTACTACGGGTAGACAGCCAGTCGAGCCAGTACTGCTTGCTCTGGCGGTTGGTATGTCACTGAGGTGCACAAGATATTCGTATATTGCGCAAATCAGCACTTTTCTATGTCACAGTATTCCCAGGTCTTTTTCGATTTTGTTGTGTAGCACCATGGTCGTTGCCGTCGTAGATTGTATGGGTTCCTGCAGTAGTTATTTCCCACGATTCCATTAATATGGTTGTCGATGGCTTTGGCAGAATAAACGGAATGTTGATGAGGATATTGTGAGTCCCATCTCTGACATGTGACGCCGCTGGCAGTGTAGTCTAACGTACCCCTGTAATCCCGACCGTCTGTGTACCGCAATAATTTGCAAGTTTCTAAAAAAGTAATTAAACTTTTAAGTTTAGAAGCTAAACAGAAACGTCAAAAAGGCTCGTTACCGGACCGAGTACTTGATTTGGGAAAACTAAGTCCGTATAATCATATTTTTTGAAAAGGATACTAAACCCTGCCCTGGTGATTGAAACCAATCGTCGTTTTGTCACTTACTGATCCAGACATTGGCGTCAATCTTGCAGGAATTAGCTTTAGACTGGCAGATAAGATATGGTTCTTAGTGGGTGGTCTTTTCCCCGCAGTTGCCGTGCAATTCGCTTCAGTGGTCACGCTTGCCCGTTTTCCAGACTTTAAAATATAAAGGAGTTTTCAAATTTTCCTCCAAACTTTTCAGGATTATTGAGTGTTACAGAGGGTTATTTCGTTTCAGAGAGCTGGATGGGCCAGTTCTGTTAATAGGCCAAAACCGGGTTTGTTATGCCCTTTTAAAATTACACGCCAAATGCTGCGTTAGGAGGTGACAGAACGAGGAGTAGCGGAAATCATCAAAACAGGGTTTAGTATCCATTTTAAGCTTAAAAGAAAAAATGCAAAATCTAGTGGCAAACTGTATGGCATAGATGCACATGAATTGTTGTCGGCTTGAATCTCCTCATATCTTCTTGGGTAACCAGTTAGAAACACAATATCAACTTATCTAAGTTTCTGCCGGAAGTATAGACGAGTACATGTACTTACTATTGGCAACTTTTTCACAGATGAATGGAAAAGCGTATTGTGGTATGTCCTTTACCGACCCTGCCCACGTCCCCTGCCAACGCAACCTGCCGTCTCTCATGTCCTTAGCAAGAACTAATGTGGTGTACTTGCCCGGCTGACCCGGCCCAAACCTGTGGTACCGCATCTGGCGGTGTCGACGGTCGCGATGGTGCCAAATCCAGACAGATCTGTCGTATCTTTTTCCTCCTAAGTATGAAAAATAATTATACGTGTAATGTGATCACGGTCGTGCTACCATTTGAACATGTTTAATCAGACTACATATGAAATTTGAACATGGTCAATAGGTGTCACTGGGAAGCGTCACTTCCTTTCCAAAGGACGTTTTGAGATAAAAACTCCTTGTCACTCACATTTTCCAGTGATTTATTCGTGCATGAAGTTGAAGCTACTTCCAGAATTGCTCATGCCCCTATAGGGGAAGCACTTGAGCTATTAGGAGCACTTTAACACTTAGGATGTGACTGCTGGGAACATAACGTTATTACCGTCCCGTCACGGTTAGGCAAAATGGTATGCATTTCTTCATTCAACATTAACTATGAGAGTTGGGTAAAGAATGGACAACAAAACAGACATGGCCAAATTTAAGAAATGCACATATTCGTGGGATAGTCGCCTGCACCTATAAGCTAAAGCGTAGGCGCATCTACGCCTGTACTTACAAGCGAAGCGCATTTCGAACAAAGGCTCACATTGACCTTAATTCGTGCACACAAGTACAAACTACTCTTTGTTGTAACCATACCTGTTCGCCATTCCGTTACTTCTGGGAATGTGTTTTCTAAGTAGTTTGTGAGGAAGGCGTCCTCCGTCGAATCATCAATGCTCACCAGTCTCGCGTTTTCACTGTGACATTCTTTACCAGCGCCTGCGAATTGTTTCGGCTTCAGCACAAACTTGTAGCAACTGTTCTCATTGCGCACCCAGCCTTCAGGACAGCCTGTCGTGTAAAATACAAACAATTTCATACCTTGGTCATTCATCACGTTTCGCACGCGAATGACGTCATAAAAAGTGTCTAATCCCTTTTGCCTAAACTATTGCTTCGATGGTGTGCCAGTCGTGCAACTAAACCACCTTGGTGACCCAACTAAAGCTGTTGCAAGGTTCTTGTTGATATTTTAATCTAAATAATAAGACCAGTTTACTTAGCAAAAAAATTTTTATTTCAAGCTGCGTTCAGTTCACCCTATCTAGTTGCATGAAAAGGAAAATTGAAGTAAACCTCCGTGACTGACATAAAATCGGTCACTAAATACTCTTTATATTGACAGGATACCATCAGCGATTAAAAAACCCTTTAGATCTTATTGGAATTAACCAACCCTAAAATTGAGGATACAGAATGCCTGTGATTTGACTTGCCGGTTTATTCGGCAATACCATGATTCAAGATTTAATGGTAATGTTTTTAGACCCCAAAGCGCTTTGGTTAAAAATTCAGCAATGACATATAAAAGTAGCTGGGTAAAATGCATCATTCATAAAAAATGCTACATTGACGGATCGCCAATAAACAAGACAGACCATCTTACCTTTGATTTGCTTGTTACAACGATACATATCGCGTAGCTGTGCAATGTCGAGTTCACTCAGTGCAATGCGCTGACCAATGGAGAATTTCAATTTTTTACCAATTCCAATGACCTATTGAAAAACACGTAGTGTTAAGAGACATAGCGTCAGTTATGCAACGGGCAGCCCACACTATGACGTTAAACGCACATCAGTTTTTCTTTATTTTAGCAGAAGATATGTTTATTCAGGGTAAAACCTATTCACTTATACAACTGGAATCCAATAGGGCCCTGATCAGAAAGAAAATATTAAAAATCAAGTTAACAAGACGATATAAGAAGAATTAATATATACAAAAAAACGTTAACAAAAATTTGACACAGATGAGTGAAATATTAGAATAAAATTAGACACATTATTATTATTTCTGAAAGAATCGTTACCGATACGTCTTGGAGCAAGATGTCCACAAACGCATGCTATATATTTACTCGTTCGTCGCCTCCAACATGTTCGCGTACGGAATGACGTCACTTCTCTCACGCTCGTAAGTTTGTTATAATGTATTGTTGGGTACATCACAGTCCGTAAATGATATCACAGATGCGACAGACATGTTTATGGCATCAGGACCGCTACATCACGTCTAACGTACCTCGATCGTAGGTTCCCCGTTTGTAGAGAAATAATCACTAGCATAGTGCATGATACTGGAGTAGTCGTATGGATATCCTCGGGAGTTCTGAAGTTTCTTGGTGAGCTTTTCAAAGTTAACTCTTGTTAAAGGAGAGATGTTCCTTTTGATTATGTTGACGTATCGGTCTCTATCTCGTCGGCTCTGAGAACAAGATTTTATAATTTCACAATATGTGTAGCAATGGGCGATGGAACTGGTGTGTATTTAATATAAAGTTGTGCTGCAATAAGTATGAGGAAGTTTTAATAACATCAAACCAACTTGAACCCATGTGCTTACTTAAAACCCAGCATACTAAGTCTAAAGTAAGTATTTGAATAGTATGGCTACTGCGGCAATATCATGTACAATGGAGTATCCAGAAATTTTCAACAAGGGGTCGAACGCGACATTGTTGCCTTGGCGAGCGGCAACCCGCGTGGCCCTTGTTCCAATAACATTAGAAGACCAGCGCCCATGGCTCTTGTGATCTTGCAACTCGTTTAAAGAAGACAAAAACTGGACAATGCACTTTTCCATTCGTATTTCAATGCGAAGTGCTCAGTTTTACCTGTTCGTGCCAAAATCCCAGAGCGTGGACCGTCTCGTGAACAACAGTACCAAACTTGTCGCAGCCGTAACCAAGGGCGATTCTCTGTGCACCTTTTTGAACGCCTATATACGACCAGCATCTACTCAGAACAAACACAAAAATCAACGTTATTACCATTCAAGATTTCGAATATGGTGAACAGTTTGTTGTGCTTCGCCATAAAGCCTCTTACAAAAGTTCGATGTAATAACGGATGGATGGATGGACGTTTACAACAAGCATTTTAATTCTGACGTTACAAGGTGTTGAAGTAATGTCATCTGTTGCACTCCACATTTCGCTATAAACACTTAGTTGACATTTCCTCTGTAATACCTCTCTGCAGTCATAGGCGCCATGAAGACCAAGACCCGAGGTAGGCCTACAATCTTTGTACTCGAAATCGAACATTTTGCACACTTTCGTGTGAAAGGAAAGTGTCTTATCATTCTGTTCTCTAGTATGTTACGGTAAATGCTGATGAATTCGTTGAAAACGATACGACAATGATTACTGGACACTACTTTTTCTTGTGTTTTTCGTATTGTCTGAAAACAATCCTTGTGTGCCGATCCCTGGTGTATAGCTTTGTAGTAGCTCCCCGAGCGTCATACTGAGAAGAACAAACGATAGAAAATTGTTTTAAAAATTATATTAGACCGCAGTACTTCGAATGGATACTACATTCATCGAAGGCAAGAAATACAATGAGACCTCGGTGAGTAGTGAGACATCATAGTAAAGGTCATGAGATAACAAACCATTCACGACATATCAAAAGGATTCTTGGCATAGCAGGTGTTCAAACAGAGTCTATAGTGCAATGACCAGCCAGTGAGCACAGCAGGTGGGACTAATTGAACGGGTTTCTCCATCAATATAATTAATGACTTAAGTAATAACAATCTATGTTTGTATTTATCTATATATCTGACAATAGTCTTATCCTCTTACTCTTTCCCCGACTCTCTTCTATGATGCACAGACTCAAAATGGTGGATAACACCATTTTGTGAGTGATAGGACAACCTGCGCGAAAGTGATCAGTCTGGCCAACACAACACTGAATAGGCAGAATGAAGACATTCATTCTCAGGGCATGTAAATTGGTAGACAACGCTACATTTGCTTAAGATTCGTTCTGGCCTTTTACTCAAGCTGTTCTTTATGACAAGGCTATGAGTTTTAATATTCTGGTAATACACAATTATTTTTACCCTATCACCTGCTTTGTAAACAGCAACAACATGGCGTATCATTATCTTAATGACTTTCACAGTGCGATCCGCACACAAGGAGTATTTTTAGACAATACGAAAAATGCGTAAAGAAGTCCAGTAATCATTGTCAACGTTTTTAACGAACTCTGCGCCAGAGGGGACTGTTGCCGAGTTATATTAATGTTGACGAGTGTCTATTCCAAGTTCGCACTTGGTGACCTTATATTCGAGCTACAATCTCGAGTAAAAACTCAAAATTTCCAGTAAAAAGTAAAAACTCGAACTTATAACCTTAATGCGTCATCAAGTGCAACTAGTTTGGGATATACAACTATCCACAAAAAACACTTGTCTTGGAGAAAACAAAAATGTCAAAAACAGTTTCGAGTTCGATTTCGAGTAGAAAGATTACCCGGCAGACTAAATGATTATTCGCCTTACTATGTGATTTCTCCCCAAAGTGAGAAATGTTACGCGTCCATAAAGCCAAACTTACCCTGGTTCATTCACGTAATAGACATAATTCGTGTCATCTTCCGTTGCCGGTCTGAATCTGACGCAGGTTTCTCTCATTATGTGTTCGTGGGCTCGCCGAATATGTTTCTTGACCTTTGAAGCTTTATATAGAACGGAAATGGTGGAGTATTAGCAACTGTTGGCCAAGATACACATAATGCAACAAGACACACATGTCAAGCACTTGTCCTTCTTCATGACATCCTAAATCTGATGTTATTCACAATTTCAATGCGGACAAATTTGTATTATTGTACGTTTGTCACCAAAGAATTGGCAAATATCAGTGTTGGGTGGACAATATATTGTTCTTGCGTGGAAATATGTCAGTCACGCAATTTATTTTATAACTCCGCAAAAGAGAAGAGTTAAATCCAGGATGCACCTGTTGTACATCTCTTGGAGCAGTCGTATGACCTAGTCGTGTAGCTTCAGCGACACTGGGGTCGTCCTAATACGTCATTCCAGGGCACAACTATACTGAACAGCGTGCAGTTTGAACAGTTCAAATAAGTGCATTTCTTATTGATGTTTTTTAAATTGTTTATTCCATAGCTACAGAATGAAGCACACTGCAGCGTTCCTGACTCTATACATGCCGGTGACCACAGCCGCATAAAACTTACGGACCTCAAGTTGTCGTGGGCCGAGTGACCCGGGTAGGGATGACGAAGGTATCGATTTTGAAGATGGCCAATGATGATCATGGGGGCGCAGTAGTGATTATGACGACGATGATGGGATGCCCAACATGACTATCAGAATGTCGATGACGTTGTCGCTGTTGACGACGATGTTAGTGATGATGACGACGATGTTAGTGATGATGACGACNACTAGTTTGGGATATACAGCTATCCACAAAAAACACTTGTCTTGAATTCGTGCAAAAGGAGAAAACAAAAATGTCAAAAACAGTTTCGAGTTCGATTTCGAGTAGAAAGATTACCCGGCAGACTAAATAATTATTCGCCTTACCATGTGATTTCTCCCCAAAGTGAGAAATGTTACGCGTCCATAAAGCCAAACTTACCCTGGTTCATTCACGTAATAGACATAATTCGTGTCATCTTCCGTTGCCGGTGTGAATCTGACGCAGGTTTCTCTCATTATGTGTTCGTGGGCTCGCCGAATATGTTTCTTGACCTTTGAAGCTTTATATAGAACGGAAATGGTGGAGTATTAACAACTGTTGGCCAAGATACACATAATGCAACAAGACACACATGTCAAGCACTTGTCCTTCTTCATGACATCCTAAATCAGATGTTATTCACAATTTCAATGCGGACAAATTTGTATTATTGTACGTTTGACACCAAAGAATTGGCAAATATCAGTGTTGGGTGGACAATATATTGTTCTTGCGTGGAAATATGTCAGTCACGCAATTTATTTTATAACTCCGCAAAAGAGAAGAGTTAAATCCAGGATGCACCTGTTGTACATCTCTTGGTGCAGTCGTATGACCTAGTCGTGTAGCTTCAGCGACACTGGGGTCGTCCTAATACGTCATTCCAGGGCACAACTATACTGAACAGCGTGCAGTTTGAACAGTTCAAATAAGTGCATTTCTTATTGATGCTTTTTAAATTGTTTATTCCATAGCTACAGAATGAAGCACACTGCAGCGTTCCTGACTCTATACATGCCGGTGACCACAGCCGCATAAAACTTACGGACCTCAAGTTGTCGTGGGCCGAGTGACCCGGGTAGGGATGACGAAGGTATCGATTTTGAAGATGGCCAATGATGATCATGGGGGCGCAGTAGTGATTATGACGACGATGATGGGATGCCTAACATGACTATCAGAATGTCGATGACGTTGCCGCTGTTGACGACGATGTTAGTGATGATGACGATGTTAGTGATGACGGCGACGATGTTAGTGATGATGACGACGATGTTAGTGATGATGACGACGACGTTAGTGATGATGACGACAACGTCGACTGTTGATAATGTGGTGGCGTTTGCACCGATGACGGTTGCGTGCCGACGAGGAAAAAGCCTGTAAACGATGACATGTTAGGCCCGCCTATAGTTGTTTGACTATGATATAATAGGCTTAAATAGCTGAGTAGCGATGATATTATAGGTCTATCGGTGTGACGGGCAAAGAGCTGTGTGGCGATGATATCATAGGCCTATATCTGAGTGGCGTTGATATCATAGTCATATCTGTGTGTGAAGGGCCTATGGCTGTGTGGCGATGATATCATAGGACTATATCTGAGTGACGTTGATATCATAGTCATATCTGTGTGTGAAGGGCCTATGGCTGTGTGACAATAATATCATAGGCCTATAGCTGAATGAGAGGCGTTGATAGCATAGGCTTTTCTGTGTGACGGACCAATAGCTGGGTGGCGATGATATCACAGGATGATATACATATGCCTGTCTGTGTGGCATTTTGATCGTTATGAAAATAAACCTACTCAGTTCAGAATCAATTTTGAATGGCACAATCCCATTTGGCCACAACATCGTAACTCCTCGAACTGCCGCACGTTTATCCCTCCTCCTTTGGCGAGTTCTTGACGATCGCTCACGGCGAGCTTCCTTTAATGCCCTCGTCTGTCTCTCTCCTAGGACTATGTCTCCCTCAAAAAACTGAAAGGGGACAGGTTCTGCAGCTGAAAAATAAATACGAAATTGATGCTTTAACTAAACTGAATAATCTCAACTCAGGTATTCGGTATTATCAGTTGACAAAACACGCAACAAACATAAACAACAATTAAAGTTATTTCCATCTTACTTAGCTGGCTATAAACGAATATCGAATCAGACCTTTTAATCACAACATCGACCTCGCAATATTTCTTACAGGGGGAAGACGCCGTGGTAATGTGTTCTTGGTTACACCAATGGTATTTCATTTCCATTACCAACCCAAGTCACAGGTAATCCGTCTATGCGCCATTTTTGAATTCGTAATTTTAGGGTCTGTCAACCTCAACACTCGTCCAGTTTTTCGAGTCGTTTATGGTTTTGATGTTCTTGTTGGTATTGGTAAGGAGTATTATGAGACATTTTTGATGAGAGTAAAAGGCCAAATTATACTCAGGGCATATACAGTTTTAAATAACACTACGTCAAAAAATCGCGTTCCTTCTTGATTTGGTTTAAAATTGACAAGATTTGTGGTCAACAGTTCTTCTTACAGCTAACCGTAAAACAAGACTAATGTTATACAGATGTTTATTCTTTCCGAAACGTTTTTAGAATCAGCTTCGGCTTCTCGGTACATGACGTAGATAGAATTTCCGAATCAACAAGTTGGATGTAACTTGATGCAGTTTGTATTTAGAGATATACCTTTTGCACACGTTTCAAGTCTACGGTTTTATTTTAGATACAGTCAACATTTACTAAAACCATACATTTTTTAAGATGCGTCTCAGTAGCAACGCGTCAACAGGTCTTATTGTCTAACATGAGCCGGTAAAGTTGGATAGCTCATGGTTATGTCTCATATTAACCGAAGTGGAAGACACGACACAAACATTTGATCGTACAGAAAAAGTTTAGGAAGGTGTTAGGGAGTCCTAAAATGAACATTTTTCAGCAGCAAATTTCCGTCTAAGGAGCGAACTTTTGATTTAAACCGCTTGTCGCTGTAAAATTAGTCTCAGTTTATTCCTTGCACAGATGAAATGTTTTCTGGATTTGTAAGGAACTAACAGTTAGGGGCATGCTCAGCGTGTAAAATGACACGCCGGAATATACTTGAAGAGCTTGGTCTCGACCAATTGACCATCTGTCCAGTCTTTTGAAGTCATAAAATCAATTCCAATTTGAATAAGGAAATTTTTCAGACCAATTTCATTACCGTAAATCGGCTGAATAAAAATTTTGTTTTTGTGATGGAAAGAGGGTTAATTGTCCCTGCTGTTGTGTTCAGTGTAACCCTGGTTGTTGCCAGTTCACTCGCCAACAAAACACAAGCAGTTAAACAACCGCGATTGCTATTGTGAGGAAGTCCGTGTAAGAATTTTTTTGATGCTGCGAATACGACTGTCCCTGTAGAAACCATTGGAACGGGGTTTTGTGGTTGTAAGTCATATATTCGGAAATAGTATTTTTAACCTTTTGTTCTAACCCAAATATGATCCTTGGCGCACTTTCGGGAACAGAAATTCTGTCACAGAAATTGGCTGGAAGTGAGGATCAATATGTATTGAGGAGTTGACCAATATGTATTGTTAAGATAGTTTATGGTATTAATGGTACCGTTAGTTAATAACTAAACTAACTCATAAAGTCAAGTCTTGTTTTTGTTTGACACTTGTGGTCACAGTTACCATAGAAGTTCTAAAAACTGCAGACATTTTTAATTGCTGTTCCAAAAGTACGTCGGCCCATAGCTGCAAATATTTCCGAATATTGGGCCTATGGGCCAAAATGTATGGGGTAGCTGTGAAAATCCCTTGTATCAGTTATCTCTTCCTGCTTGTATTGATATTAAGGTTATGAAGGACAAGTCTGTGTATTCAGTAAATCACCCAAAATACAAGCTTTAACCAAGGAGTGTAGTAGTACACTCCTTGCTTTAACTCAGTAAATCACCCAAAATACAAGCTTTAACCAAGGAGTGTAGTAGTACACTCCTTGCTTTAACTCAGTAAATCACCCAAAATACAAGCTTTAACCAAGGAGTGTAGTAGTACACTCCTTGCTTTAACTCAGTAAATCACCCAAAATACAAGCTTTAACCAAGGAGTGTAGTAGTACACTCCTTGCTTTAACTCAGTAAATCACCCAAAATACAAGCTTTAACCAAGGAGTGTAGTAGTACACTCCTTGCTTTAACTCAGTAAATCACCCAAAATACAAGCTTTAACCAAGGAGTGTAGTAGTACACTCCTTGCTTTAACTCAGTAAATCACCCAAAATACAAGCTTTAACCAAGGAGTGTAGTAGTACACTCCTTGCTTTAACTCAGTAAATCACCCAAAATACAAGCTTTAACCAAGGAGTGTAGTAGTACACTCCTTGCTTTAACTCAGTAAATCTCCCAAATTACAAGCTTTAACCAAGGAGTGTAGTAGTACACTCCTTGCTTTAACTCAGTAAATCACCCAAATTACAAGCTTTAACCAAGGAGTGTAGTAGTACACTCCTTGCTTTAACTCAGTAATCAATATATTTTTGAACCTGTCTACATAGAATTTGATTTTTGACTTTTCACCAATCTGCTATCAATTGCGTCACGTTACCATGTCTTTTTAGCTAAATTTAGCCAAAAAGGTGTATTTTATTATAATTAAAATTTCAAGATTAGTTCACAAAAAATGTTTTACAGTTTCCTAAATTATTGTTTCGTTTCCATTTTATGCACTTCTTGAGTTTGTTCACGAAAATCATAAAAGTCATAAAAGTCATACTTTTCGATTGTCTCTCATGTAAAAGTGGACCATCTTCAGAACAAGTCCTATTAAAGTTTTGGGAATAGCGATCCCACCACCTGCTTATCAGATTTCATGTTCCGAAGTTGGTAAAATGAAGGCCTTACATAACCTTCATCGTAAACTACAGCATATGAATTAGACAACAGTCGACAATTTTTTTGTTTTATGAGGGTAATTAGTGTCAGATCTATTACTACTATGACGAAATACCTGTACTTTACTCGACTGTCTTACCTGGTTGTGACACTCCTAGTGCCAGAGATAACGGCTGGGGAAGCGGACACAGGGAGGGTGGACAAATACCTGAAATATATCAATGCACATTTAGCAGTTAAAATATCGCATTTGCATATGTCATTATTTTTTTTCAAATTTTGCCACCTTGACTACGATGGCGAAAGTAGCCAGCCACTACCTGTATGAAGACTATCGTCAAAATATATTTAGTAGTATACAGCTTTGCGCCAAGGCGATGGCGAAGGACGCTATTACATATCATAAGCGTTATTCACCGTATGACTTCCATTATTGGTCTTTTGTTGGTCTTAACTATTCACGAAACCGTAAGTATATAATTGACAAGTGACTATTTGTTTTGGCTGCACATACATATATTATACGTACTCCGACCACATGATAACTTGGTTGAAAGCCGTGCATTATGCGGTCATAATAATGGCTGTGGTTTGTGTCCAGTGTTCTAGCTGTTTAGTGTTACAGATAGATGTTGGAGAGCGAGTGTTTATGTTTAGATAGTCGGTTGACATTGCGTAAAGCTACCAGCGAGAGGAAGTAGCGTCTAGTTATAATGTTTATTTTGCACTCACTCATACAGAATGCAAGTGAAACAAAACCGCAGCAGAATCAAAAATAGAAGTGAACAATTGGACTTGGTTTTATCCAACAGCGCTTTGTTGCCTGAGGCCCAGATCTCATTCTCTTGATGGACTGAGACCCAGAGTTCTGATTAAGGTCGCACCAAGATACACTTCAAACGACAGCAAAAAAAAAACACATCATCAATTACTAACTTTCTCTGGGGTTAATTTAAATTTCCTTCCGTCGTGATGGAACCTCGTACCACATAGTCCGAGATGGAACTGAGTTGTTTATTTAACGTTACGACACTACTGACATTAAATTCCTGACTTTGTTCCTATTGTCAGAAAATATGCATGTGTCATTCACAACGTGTTTAATGATAGGTTCACCAAGACACAATGATTGGAACAAGACTTGTGTGTGTGTCTCGTGTAGAGATTCGACAGGAATCAGTTATATTGTAGAATTATGCTGCAGAATATATTTGGTTAAATTGAATTGTTCGTTAAGTGCTATTTAATCAGTTAAGTAACAACCCTTCTTATTTACAAAATTGATTGAAAACCTACATTGCCATCTGCCATTTACTTACGCGCAGGTTCACAGTCGCTTCATATTCATTTATCACAAAAAGAACAAACAACTTAAAAATCAAATCTCCAAGAAATATTAACAATCGTAATCTCCCACTGGTGACTTGTCCTCTGGAGAATCGGCGAGAAATGTGGCAGAATTTGAGCGAATGAGCAAATAAATCGATAGAGACGTTGTTTTCAATTAGTAAACTGAATGTGATGCAGGTTTTTGCTCTGATGCCAGGAAACAACGAAAAACCACGGTGGGTTACAAGTGGCCGACTAGGCAATTACATCGCCCTGGATGCCGCAGGCCTACAGGGTCGATAGTACATCCCTACAAAAAGTTACTCATTTCAAAATACAGGAAATAAAATCAAATGAAACATGCATATATGCACATGGTGTTATAAACAACACATACCATAAGCCTGAAAACGATTCGGTCAAGATAATTTGAACAAATCGATGAAAATCTGTCGCGGTTTGCTCGAGTTTCTCTTACCGGGAGCCATTTTGAGGAAGTTATGTGAAATCACGCATGTTGACGACTAAAAAGCCCATGGGACACAAATCTTACAAATTTCACCTGATACCTTCTCTATTTTGCAAGTGTCCCGCGCTAGTGTCACGCGCTTCTCTCAGTCTCGCGCTAGCATTTGCCTAACTCTCGTGACTCAGTTGACATACTTTTTGGTTATCGCGCACGCGGTGAAAAGTTAACGGCAACCAAAAAAGTGGAGTTGGAATTCATCGCCAAAGTCACCTTAATTCTCACAACTAAGCTTCATCGAAGATATGTATAGAAGTAGAAAGGACCAATGATGAAATTAAGCGTTTTTTAAATGATAGTTTTAAGTGTGGAATGTATTTTTGACGAGGTGAAAACTCAAAATCGGTGACCAGGTTTGGGTTACCGCCCGTTTAAAATACATGAAACGAAATGCGCCCCTAAATGGCCAATCGAGGGGCTACGTGTTGCCTAGTGGCCAACGTGTTACAGACTAGATAAAAAATCATAGCTGTTGTTTTTGGCTGGCGTTATCTGGTTGTGATCAAAATGTGTTTTGACGATGAAGTGATCTAGAACCGAGACGGGCGGCTTTTAGGCGGTGACAGCATCAAAAGGTTTTAGCAGTGAAAATGACACTTTCTGTTATTTACTTTGGTTATCACCATAGACCTTTGTGTGTGCACAAGAATAACATTTTGTTGACTTTTCACACCCCGTTTCATGTCCAATGTTTATACTTTGGTTATCATCGTAGACCTTTGTGTATGTTCGAGAATAACATTTTGTTGGCTTTTTACCTCCGGTTTCGTATCCCATTCAATGTTTATATTTTTTCATGTAGAAATCGATCTTGCATGCACGTACGCCTGTAGTACAAATACCCGGAAGAAGTTCAATATATGAGCTTCTCACCGCTTGCCACTGTTTTGTCATCGCAAGGGAATGTTTCGTCACTTTGTGTTTTAGTGTGTATATAATTATAGTTATTGTATAGCCTACCGTTTTTAAAAAAAACACTGCGGTCAGTTCTGTTACAGATGTTTTGACTATGCAGTAGACAGACATACAGTGGTCTTATTATTGTTGTTCAACTTTTGGAATCGAGGTAGATTTGCGCAGAGATTATTATTTTTGAACATGCGCTTTCTAGTGGTCTGTTTCTTGTTTTTTTTTTCATAAACAAATCAATACTATTCCTATCCATACAAAAAGGATGTTCACAGAATAATAAGGGGCAAAAGCTGTATGGTGTTCCAACCAAAGATATTAAATGTTGGAAAACGGCACCGACAAACAACGTCAACTGTTATTGCAAACAAAGTAAATCTAAACAAACTTCTTACCCTGGTTGATTTGCCACGGCCGTAGCCCACTTCGCTTCTCTCTTGAAAAACTTCGAAGCTCCACACAGATCACAAAAGTTGCTAAGACGACGAAACACATCATTAAAAACACGGTTGAAATCATTGTTGATAACAAACTTTGTGCGACGGGCAGTTAAATAAAATAAATAAAATAAATTACAATAAATAAAAGCAAGTATATACAAGTAGTAGTACGTTGGTTATCTCGAACTTGCTCGCGACAATTTGACTACTCGGGCGAAGACGAGCTTCATATATATACATAAGCCAGAATTGGCAACCGTGTCATCTGCGTTTGTCGTTTGTCCTGTGGCCCAACGACGTTTTATCACCTCTTGACATGGTGGTATTGATAACACGTATTCGCGGTCAACAGTTGCGACAGAGTTACACGGAGGAACACTAACTCGAGTAACTTAATGGCGAAGTCAGCATCGCTGATTGGCTGAAACTATTTCACTTGAACTACGTATGTCTCAAGTTTAACGCTTCCTTTTATTCCCGAGGGTACTCCCATAAACGAGGTATACGGGACTTAACAGTTTCTCTACGAATGGTGCCTTTTCCGACCAGCTTCTCTACGAATGGTGCCTCGGTTTTACAACAAAATTCCCCATTATTCTTGGATTTGATTACAAACGAACGGGTTCGTTTTCGAGGTTCACAACCCATCAATTGCTCCGGCTTTCTCCAGCTATAACAATCTACACTCATTTTTGGTCGAATAAGTTGAATTAATGTTTGACAACACACCTTGTCTTCTTGTACAGTGCAGGTTTAATGAGTTTAAAGACACCTGTTCAACAATCTGCTACCAAGAAAAGTTAAGTTTCGGTAATTAATCCCTACAAAAGGTTAGTGTTTATAGAACAAAACTGCAAAAAGTTACTTTCCCATTGAATCTCGCTACAACTGGCTCCTTATTTCTCGACTCCTCTCTATATAGAGTGGGTATCATACGTTCCAACTACATCCCTGTCAGAAATATAGTCGAGTACCCCCCGGGATTTTTATAACGCATGAAGTAGAGACTGTTATCTCGTGTATTTGAATGACTCAGAATGGGAAAATGACAAAGATTAATTGATCATCGGGAAGTTTTCAACTCTCATTAACAATCGTCTCCCTTTTTAAATCTTCCCACTCCTTAGCCTTTTGAAAGCGCCTTTGCCTTGTTTTGATATTTGAAAGTAATCGATGGCTATAATACATATAGTCTTAGTAAAAAATTAGTTTACTATAGTTGTTTACCTTTGGCTTCTACAAGTCCCACTCACGTCACTTTAAGCTTAGTAAGCAGGAACGACTTGTGTAGATGCATGACTATTTGTATTATGAACGGCTAAATAAACAACCTGTCTCTGTCTGTCCGTCTGTCTGTCTGTCTGTCTGCCTGTCTGTCTGTCTGTCTGTCTGTGTGTCTGTCTCTCTGTCTGTCTGCCTATCTATCTATCTGACGTGGCGTGAATGTAGCCGAGGAAAACCTTTCACTCACCATTCTCACCAGCTGTTTGCCCATAGATACCCTATAATCTGTGATTTGCCTGTGTCCTCTAACTCAACCATGTGTTACTCAGGTGTTCTCAAGTTGACTGATTTATAGATCGAAAGCTAAGTTTCTTATTTTTCACGATTTGTTTTGAATTATTATAAGCATTTTATAACTATTCATCAATGAGTGTGTGTGCTCTAATATCAATCATTAGCTTTGTAGTTAAACGACAGTTTTCGACCAGTTCGGTATTTCCGCATTTCACATTCTCAGAATACTACGGAAATTGCCTTATCTCATCTTATCGATACGTAAAATGAAAACAAAAAGATGAATGGGGTAAACAAGCTTAGAATGTTACGTTTACTATTTCCTGTACCTAAAGGAGCATTCTTCTCAAGTTTTTGTAATTAATAACCCAAAGTAAACTTCCGAGACAGGAAACATCGAAAACGTGTTTTGTCAGTAAAAATNCCTATAATCTGTGATTTGCCTGTGTCCTCTAACTCAACTCAGGTGTTCTCAAGTTGACTGATTTATAGATCGAAAGCTAAGTTTCTTATTTTTCACGATTTGTTTTGAATTATTATAAGCATTTTATAACTATTTATCAATGAGTGTGTGTGCTCTAATATCAATCATTAGCTTTGTAGTTAAACGACAGTTTTCGACCAGTTCGGTATTTCCGCATTTCACATTCTCAGAATACTACGGAAATTGCCTTATCTCATCTTATCGATACGTAAAATGAAAACAAAAAGATGAATGGGGTAAACAAGCTTAGAATGTTACGTTTACTATTTCCTGTACCTAAAGGAGCATTCTTCTCAAGTTTTTGTAATTAATAACCCAAAGTAAACTTCCGAGACAGGAAACATCGAAAACGTGTTTTGTCAGTAAAAATATCACCGACTGATTTAACGGTGAATGAAAATGAACTGGAGTTGGTCTAAAATTGGCCTGTGATGACGTAAATAAAGTATTTGCCGCACAGGGCCATGTGACTTTAAAACGTGACGTAGCATTCGACAATTGTTTTATGAGGACGTTTTGGAACAAAATGCAATTGTTACGTAATGAGCCGTCGAAGCGTCGACCAAAAGTTCGAGTAGTGATGCAGATGGACAACGAAGTTTGAAGTGTTTCTATAATTCGTGTTATGACGGACTAGAGTAAAAAGGCGAGGATGGCCCATCCGTGTCCGAGTGACCGGTAAAAGTAGTAAACAAAAGTCAAGGAAGTCTAGGATGCCATATATCATGCAAAATTTGTTTTGGTGAAAGCACGAAGTGACTTCGTTATTTTCTTGTTCGCAGTAATTGGAAACCTCAAAAATATTGGAAATAATCCATCGTAAATAAAAGTAGACGAGCCAGTGGCAAGGATAATAAGATTAAAAAATGGTAGGAGCGGATGAGTTGTTTGTAAGAGATGTAATTACATATACATTTCATGGCTTTCTTGAGAAAAATTCATTCTGTTTACTATTTTCTTATAAGCAATCAAATTACGTTGTTTGCTTAAGAAACCACAAAAGTCGTAGTCACCGGTTGGCGAAACCAACTCGACCTTGAGTCAGCTCTCCAACAGTCAAAAAACATGTGGTGAAAATTGTGTCCTGTCTTGAGTTCGCTCAAAATATTACGGGTTTTGAAACTTAAAGAGGAATATAAGTAGTGAATGCACAGGTGATGTGAAAATGTCACGTAGATGGAGGCATGAAATAATTTACTACAAAGACTTCAAGAATGGGGAGTCAAATGAAAATCTGGTTTTTAAAAAATTGTCGCCCAAAAGCACTGTTTAAAAACAGTCTTACTTAAAGAGCTTTAACCAAATATCAATAAGAAAATACAGGTTAGAGTTGTTTTGAAAAGTAAATGACAAAAATGGTAGTTCGACACCCCAATCCCTGAAACAAGCGACATCTATTGGCTGTCAATGACTTGATAAAGCGCGTTGTCACTCTTTTTGTTAAAACAGCTGGAGATATTTCATCACTAGTCACTTAATAGGTTATTATTTATCAGAGACAGTGTGCTTAGAACGACAAACAAGTTGAGTGCATAGTGCCCTAATACAATAATACAATGCAATGAAGTCTCGTGACAGTGCCTCATAATTACTTTAACAGTACCAAATAAGCGATAAAATAATTATTCAATCTACTCAAGAAGTAAGACCTCCTCATGTTATAGTTCCTAATTTACAAGAGATTGGGCAAATTGAAGTAATCTTTACGTTTATGTAATCATGTAGTAGAAAATTCATGATGAGTTAAGAAAGGGAAATAAAGGCGAATCAAAATGTTTATTTTACACTACACTACACTACAGTGCAGTTTACCGGTTTCAGAAACACACAACGTCTGAAACTTTAGGCGGACTGTTTGTAAGTCTTCTCTCACGAACATGGCTAACGTTTGAAACTAGATGCGGACTTTCTAAGTCCTCTCTCAAGCGGATCACATTGCGTAAAGATATTAGATTGAAATGTTCACTCAGTAAATTTCTGAATCACTGTGATCAACTGAAAGTAGACCTGTTCAAGGAGTATTTCCTATTTGGTAAAAAAACAAGAAACATGTAAATGAAATACACAAACGATGTCTCAAACCTTTCCATACCATGAAAAAAAGGATTTCCATCCCTAAACAACTAACGGCCAGTGCGTCAGGAAGTGACGAGTCAAAAAATCCATCACTTTTGACAGGATTGATCAACCAGTCAAAAACTGGGGGGATACAAGAGAGTGGCAGGGTTACGGACGCAGGTGACGTTTCAACTCTGTTTGACGTAGAAAAAGGGAGGAAATCTTTGAGACAAATTTACAAGAGCTATTACAAGGGGGGGTCAACCATTGGTCGGACTTCAAAACCATTTGCCCAGACTTCCAAACCAGTCGGCTGGACTGCAAAACCAAACGGCCGGTGATCAAACGTGTTGTCCGGACTCCAAAACGACATGGCCTCACTCAAAAAACTAGTTGGCTGGACCTAAAACACTATGGTCGGTGCTTTAACCAGATGGCCTGAGATCAAACACCACGGCCAGACTTCCTCAGGGACTCGCTTTCAATCTCGAAATTAAGTGACAGCTGGTGTTTGAACACGGGCCAACCCGCTTTAGGTCCGGCCAACCAGCTTTTTGGGAGCAACCATCTGGTTTTGAGGTACCGGCAAACTTGTTTTGAGGTTCGATCACCAAGTTAGGGTTTTGCAGTCTAGCCACCTGCTTTTGAAGTAGGGGCAAGTGGTTTTGAAGTGCGACAGATTGTTGATTCCCCCATTGAAATTTTGTCATGTCAATGTTTAGGTTGTTAAGGGATATAGAATGCACGTTTAATATTCTAAACTGACGCCATCTTTCGGAAACCCGCATCCATTTTGTGACTTTTGTTTTAGTGGTTTTTGTGAACCATTTCCTGTCACTGTAAGACAGAAATACTAGAAATGCGCCAACTATACACATACATGTCTCAATTACGTTTTTTTCGAAATTATCTGGAACACAGATATGTATGTTACTTTCTAATTTCTTGGAAATTAGAATAAAATAGATGGCAGATGTACACCTAATTTTCATCATGTTTATTTGATATATCTCAAAACTCTTCCTATAAACGATACCGTAACAGCCATATCAGTTATATTTCATATTTATTATAATGTTCGAATATTATTACAACCAATATATTTGGTTATCTCATATTTTATATAATAAACGATATTTCAACAACCGTTGTATCCAATATCAAAAAAGCCACGAAAATGACACAGTTGATTTACAAAATTGTACAGGACCTAGAGTAAGAAAGTATACAAACTACTATAGTGTTACATATTCAACATACTTAAAACGTAACAATTACAACAAGCGCACTACAAACATTCTTCCCAGTGAATCTAGTTTCTTGACTTAACACAATAGATAACAGCCGGGAATATCGTAAAACTTTAAGGATCTCACACTAGGCAATACAGTGCGAGAACCTCGTCAGCAAAAACCACTATGGCTTCATTTGATTTCCTGAAACACGTGAAAAATATTTAAGTTTAAAGTGAAGTTGAAAGTATTAAAAGACGCCATTAAGTGAACTGGCAATAGACAACTGACAATAGACATCTGACAATAGACAACCGCATTTTGCAATGACAGCAGGAGAAACAAATGTGGGCAACAAAGGAATGATTCGCCAATGGCGGTGGTGGGCAGTTAACTTAGTATGGTTGCTTTAGAAACAGTTTACAAGTTCTGCACATTTCAGCTAAAGCACCAAGAAAGATCAACATGTAAATGAAAGACGTGATTTTTGATCCTGGTAACTGTTTTAGCCTTTTTGTTAAACTGTTTTATAATTGGTTTACACATCACAAGAAACTTTTTGACTTTAAATGACAACTGTATGGATTGCAAATAGTTTACATATTTGCTTTTGCCATCTTTCATTTTGGAAATGTACAGCATTGCATATTTCCTTCATATGATAGGGATGCTTTTAATAACATAACAAAAATATCATTTTTTATTTCAAGTTCTTAATATTGTTTTGCAAATATTGGGCGTTTTGGACACTGGACACAACAAGTAACCTAGAATAACATTTCATTACAGTTTAAAATAAAGTAGTTATGCATATGTAAAATAATTATCCGCCACCCCTGATGTTAACTTATTACGAAACAGTGTAGTCACTATTATATTTTGTTGAAAGTCACGATTATTACAGCGATCCTGTCACAGACAGCACTAGCTTATTGTAAAACGTCTCTATAACTAAAATTTGAAATAATGAGTTGTTTTTTGAAACGCTGTTTGTCTATTGGTTATGGGTGCCTCTGTTGAATGTTGCTCAATAATTTTAAAATCTTCAGAGATACCACCATCGTTCGATGAAAAAAAGTCAGCATTGCGATTATCAACACTCTTGCCTAAGTTATGCCTTCCCATTTTCTTCAATTCGGCACGGCTTAAATACACCGTACCCTCTTTTCTTGGCCTGCTTATAACGGTTTGAAGTTCCTGAAGAAATTCTTTTGAACGTCGAGGCGACGCCGCGGAAAGGTCTAATTCGTCTTTTCCAGGAGACACCGGAAAGGTTTTTAAGTCAACCTGCTGATAATTGGAATCAATGTAAACCTCTCCTGCCCCGACACGAGGTGGTGAAGCACCTTTATACTCAAGACAATGTTGAGCCAATGCTTGATGTTCTGGCCGCATTGCATGTGTGGATTGCGAGTTCGAAGGTCCTTGAGGCAGTGGGCGGGGGCTGTTTTGTGTTTGAGGAGGATCACCGTCGCTCTCAAATACCCAATTATCTCTTGTTAGCGGATGTTGCTGAAGGGCGTACGATGTCTCCGACAGAGAGCGCCTCGTTTTGGATCGTAAAATGATGTCATCAAGTTCATGAAGGACATCTTCAACTTGTTCTTCCACGCTGACTGCGCGCGTCATAAGATCTCTCTTCTGTTGGATCATTCTTTGATTGTGTTGTCGCAGGTGTTCTAGTGATACTGTTGGATCAACCAGGTCACTAACGTCACGCCTGATCACGTGGGGATTTTCTGACGCCAAGCGATTATTTTTATCGTACTTCGGAGGTCTTTCTGCAGACTTGCTTCGTACCCGGGCAGTACTTGGCGATATCTCTCGCCCATTTCTCTGGCCAGCTCTTTTTTCGCCGATGCTCTGATGTCGTTGACGATCGTGTTGAACGTTGTCTCTTAGGGCAAAACTACCCATCACGGGACTGGCAAGAAGCTGCGTCATGTCTAAAACTTGTTGTCTAGCTTTGTTATCCTTCTCGCGTGATGAGAGAGCAACTGTTCTACCATGCAAATTTCTCATCTTTTCCATATCCGCATGCAAAGACCTGCCTCTAACCGACAGGGCTGGTGGTTTATTAGTTTTCTGCTTCTTTTCGCGTGTGAAGGGTTTATTTTCCAAAAAGACCATTGTTGGCGACGGAGTACTTGGAGTCGATGCTTCTAAGTTCCTGTACGTGTCTTCAAATTCAGTCCAAACATCTGAATTCGGATTGCAGATTGCACTGCCTACAGTGTGAAGTGACTGTTGTACACCATCTGCCTCTCGGTCATTATACTGTCTAATATTCCTAACGTCAAATCTCTCTTGCGCAGTCGAATATGCTGAGTTCGCTTGTTTTGCTTTGAAGTCAAATGTGGCGACATCATTAGGCGACATCTGACGTGTCATGATCACCTTCGATTCCATTACTTCAGCTTTCATGTTGAACGACCGTCGTTTGCCAAGAAGTTCTTCTAATACCTGGGCTTCTTTTAACTCTTGTGTACGGACGTGTGATGACTGTCCCCTTTTAGGAGGTACCGGAGACTTGGGTCTATTGAGTGTCCGCTTCTCTTCGTTTGCTGGTCTTGGTGACACAACTGGACTTGGGACACTTGAGATATCCGACTCTTTGGATTTGAAGTTAGATTTATCTTGATCACTTAAATATAAAAGCGGCTTTACATTTGCAGTGGGGCTGATTAAGTTGTCTATTGCCTTGTTTTGGATGTATTCAAAAGTTTTTATGTGTGAATCCATTCCCCGTTTAGGTGGTTTTGGTGCATGCGGCGACCGCAAAGGGGACAAAGGCGAATTTTTTGTTACTCTTTCTCCATCGTTCAATGATTCTTTCGAACCGTGAAACACTGACTTAGATAATTCAGGAACAGGTGACGGGNAACTGGACTTGGGACACTTGAGATATCCGACTCTTTGGATTTGAAGTTAGATTTATCTTGATCACTTAAATATAAAAGCGGCTTTACATTTGCAGTGGGACTGATTAAGTTGTCTATTGCCTTGTTTTGGATGTATTCAAAAGTTTTTATGTGTGAATCCATTCCCCGTTTAGGTGGTTTTGGTGCATGCGGCGACCGCAAAGGGGACAAAGGCGAATTTTTTGTTACTCTTTCTCCATCGTTCAATGATTCTTTCGAACCGTGAAACACTGACTTAGATAATTCAGGAACAGGTGACGGGACGCACAATATGTCCATTTCACCATCAATGGCTTTAGCCCGCACCACCGGCGCCAGCAACAAATCGTTAGTACTAAATGCTGCGCAAGTTTTATTCAAGGGCTCGTTGAAATGCGTTGGTCGGCTGAAAACACCGTCAAGAGACGATGTTTCAGTATCATCAACTTTACTCACGTGATTAGAATTTGCGGACATGTCTTCATTGACACGCGAATGCACCAAGGCGTCACTCAAAGCCAATCCCTTGTCATTTGAAGTCGGTGATTCCGGCATTTCAGAAGCCAAGTTTTGGAAATCTTTTCCCGGTCCCACATAGCGTGGCGATTTTCGTTTACCTCTGTTGGTATCGTAACCAGTATCAGCATTCTGGAATTTATGCAAACCACCTGTTATAGAACTAGGTCTGGAATTTTCGCCTCCAGGCACGCGGTTAGTTGGCTCGTTTTGCAAGCCAGCATCTGCAATGATGTTTTCTGGAGTCAAACTGACCACAGATTCTGTCACAACTTTAAACGACTCCGGTCGCGCATCGACCTGCTTTATTGGTGGTTTAAATATTATCTTTCGCCACGCGATATTGTGTGATTTTTCTTTCTGCTCATTTCTTCGTGGTTCGTTCTGTTCACATGGCAACGGTTTGAACGGCTTTGGTTTGGCGAGAAATTGTTGATTAGACTGAGGACCAGCCTTTGGAACACCGTCTGAAAAATCCGCAATTGGAACTAGCCCACTAGTTTGGGCGGCAGACGGCATTGCGTGCAGTTTCTCGTTCACCACTTTTAACTGATTAATGCAGTCCTCAATTTTTGTATCGGGTTTTGCAAACTCCATGAAATCTGTACCAACAGATTTATCAAACAGCAACACCGAGTTACTTCCCGAGCCAGTTGAAGTCAACACGGGCGTCGTTTCTGAGAAACTTGTCGAAGTACCTTTATTGATCTTCATGATGACGGTTTTCAAACACTCTTTTCGTGTTTGCAGACGAACAAATGTTGGTGTCGACGTAGACCTGTCCGTTTTGATGCTCTCGTCTGTAAGTGTTGCACTGTTCCGCGTTGTTATAGCTATGGTACACGTGTTTTGATCCCTTATGTCCACATTACACGTTTGAGAGCACTTCGTGTCCTTGTGGGGCTTTTTTATGTTTGAAGCGGATTGAGAAACATAATTGATATGTGAAGCTCTAGTTTGATTAACTGATATTGATTTGGCGCTGGTAGTACCTGCAGCGTCAGCGGTGACTTTACTTTTCATCACCACAGTTTGCGGCGTCTGTGAAGAAGAACTGTTCTCAGTTACATTACCTGTGGTTAGTGTTGTTGCCCCCTTTGACGCCAGGGTTTCATGAGTTGTGCTGACTGGCTCAGATTTATCCCCAGGCAGAGGTTCCTCCGTGTTGGTTTCCGCATGACTGAGTGACTTTTGTGTTGTCATAGTACTTTTAGTTCTCGCTGCTCGATCTGGTGCGTTTATAAATGCAGTAAGTCGTTTTAAAGAAATTGTTCTGGGAGTCATGGTTTGCTTGTCAACCATTAAGCGGAATACATCTTTGGTTGACGCTCGAATCGATGCCGATACATCATTCATAATACGTGTAGATGTTCCCATTTCCGATTTGCTTACAATAGGGGGCGCAGGTGTGGATGTTGCACTGTCGGTCATAACAACGTTGCATGTCGTTTCAGTGGACGTGTCAGCAACGCCGATTTTCTCAGTCGCAATAGCTATGTCGAAAACGTCGGTTTTGTCTTTAACTACAACATTTTCATTGGTGCTTATGGCGACATCAGCCGTTGTTACAGTCGTCATACTGGTTGAATTATCGACACGTGTCGGCATTTCTACATGCGTGGCGGCATTTAGAACATCTGGCGATGCGTAAACAATTCGGTGGCACATGACAATTGGGTCCATCTCTGTATGGGCGTTTTGCAAAGTTGCGTAGTCCGTTGAGGTGCATTGAGTTTGAGTTTCGTTTTTTGTAGTTTCGATTGACACGTCAATCGTGTATGGTGGATCCGTTGCCACGGCAACATCGTCATAACTTATCGCCGCCATCGACGTAGCACTTTCGACAGTTTTTACGCTAGATGTCTCGGTCATATTTGTATTGGTTTTTGTAAATAGAGGGTCGCAGCCACTGTCTGTCATGGTTAAATACGTTTCTGTGGCAACGTGGCTATAAAGTACTGGGGGCATAAAAGTCTCTGAATCTGCAGTCTCAACAACTATTGTTTCTGTTGACTGATGACTTGTGTGTTGTGGTATGGGGTCATTACCGGAATTGGTTGCGGATACACGATCAGTTTCTAAGCCAACAGAACTCGATTGTATTTTAGGCATACTTGTACCGCATTCTGACGTGTTCAGAGTACTGGTTCCTGCCTCCTGGTCAACTGTTTCGCACTTGACAGTCACACCTATATCTGACGTCCTAACAACTGGCTCTGACTCAGTTTCCACACTAGCGTTCAATGTTTGAAGATAGTCAGTGTTTGTTTCGTTCTCCACTGTATCTTGCAAGCCACTCTGTATAGTTTCGCAAGCCTGGTCGCTGGTTTTGCTTGGTATTGTCGCAGTCTCATGGTCTGCATAAGTTACTAGTTTCGTCGCAGTGCCGAAATCTCTCGTCGTCATGTGCGTCATGGTCTCTACACTATTTACTTCTGTCGCATTCGTACCCGTATGAATGTGTCTCACTTCCGGTTGAGACATAATGCCAATGTCAACAGATGCACTGGAGTGATCAGTTGCCGTCCCAATGTCAATCACTTCCTGTGCGTCCGTTGTAGTTCCCTGAGAATCTGTCACAACAGTTTTTGTACTTGTTGCTGCGTCACGACATTCAACCCCATCAGTCATAAATCCAGCGTCACGTGAGTCCATTATGGACGTCATGGTGGTTTCCACTGTTGCTTGTTCACAGCGGACAGAAACTCCGATATTTCTCGTTTGTATTTCATCCATAGATGTACTCGCATTTTTTCTGAATAACAACAAATCAACCAGAGTTCCTTTTTCTACCATCTCTGTCTTGGGAGTTTGGCTCATATCTGGATTTGTACCAAAGTCAATGGTAGAAATAAAGGTAAAAGTGTGTTTTTCCTTGGTTTCAACTTTATCTGTCATAGTGTGTGTATCTCTGTGTACACAAGGTTGCACTTTTGTTTGAGTGTCAATCGTTTGCTGATGTGGTTTGCATGCAACTTCCACGTCAGCTGTACGTCTCTTTTCGGTTTGAGTGATAGCTGTTCCTGTCTCCATAGCATCGGTTTCAATAGATGCGTTTTTTACAGAAGGTGGCTCTGTCATGTTCGATCTATTTTCGCATTTTCTCGCGTCTGTGTTTGTTTCGCTGTCTACAGTTCTATACAGGCGCACCTGGATATTTTTCTCCGTGAGACCAGTAATCAAATCACAGTTCATCGTGGTTGTCGCATCTGACGTGGTCGCCATTTCTGTCTGCACCTCCTTTGTAAATTGAAGTTGCCGTAGGTGTTCGTAAACATCCCAGTCGTCAGGCGTATTAACGTCATCACCACCACTTCCAACAGCCAAATCACCAAAATTTAGTGTTCCGTGCATAAATCGAACCCGCCTATTTAAATTTTCGGGTACTTCCATAAACTCCTTTTCAAGCAACTGTTTAAGTTTCTCCTCAATCTCTCTGTGGAGTAGAATCAGTTCTATCCCTTTGTCATTTATCATCATTTCTGTCAAGTTTGTTGTTTTCTCTAAATTTTCAAGAACATCCTGTAAATCTGATTTATTATTGAGATACTCCAAAGTCTCCGTTCCAAATATTTCTTTCACTTCCTCCACAAGTTGCTGCTCACGAGTTCTAATCACAGCATTAAATGCTGTGGATAGATCGTGAATCTGTCCCTCAGCGTCTTTCATATTGTTCTCGCAATTCATGATCATGTCAAGTTTTCCCTTCAAATTTTGAAGTTTATCACGACTCCGTTCTACCAAATTTTCGAGAGTCATCTTGTTTTTGTTAATACCCTCAGTGAAAGACGATACCTCGTGATCTTTATGCGCCTGAAAAGTGCAGACGACACAAATACACATTTGACACGGCTCACAGTAATATCGCACCGTCTCCTCGTCGTGCTCTTTACACACTACATCCCTTTCCGCATTCATATCGTACAGGTCGTGATTTTGCGTGACTTTAGTCTTCTTATGCCGCTCAACACAATTCTCGCATAACAGTTTGTTACAGTCTAAGCATTTTGACACGGCCATCCCATGTTTTCTGCCATTATTGTTGTCTCCGGCTGGGATGCAGATTTCGCACAACGGACCGCCTGAACTGGATGTTTTACTAAGAATAACATCAGTTAGGCTACTTAGCAGAAAGTTATCGGGTAATTTTCGCACGCCGCCGGTTGGTAAATCTGTTTTTCGACGACAAATCGGACAAGAAACAGTCCTGGTATATATACTATAACGATAGGACGTCCGCTCTTGTTCTGCGTTCATGTGTTTATCAATGCACTCCATACAGAAGGTATGCATACAGACGAGAGTCTTTGGCTTCTTAAGGATCTCAAAACAGATCTTACACAGCAAGAACTGCTCGTTAATTTCATCCATCAATTTGCCACTAGCCATGACTGTTTACTTAGTTTTGCTCACTAAAATTGAGTTAATAATATCACGTGACACCGTATAACCCGCTGAAAGAATATGCCGTCAGTTCGTCTTTTTCGAATTAGCCCTCCAAGCAGCAGACCTTTAGCGCTTGCCAAGTTCATATCTTTTTGAAAATGCGTTTGCAACTGTCTGCCCAGCAGATGTATGTTCACTGGGTTACGCAGAGTTACAACAACGTCATCGTGTTACACAAATCGCTCGTTGAATCTGCTTACAATCGAGGTTTCGCCTCTGGCAACCTCCAGTCATCACCCGTTGTTTTACCAGATGGTAATTACTCAGTCTACTTGTAAATCCCGACAGTCTCACGTAATCAGTTTGGAAACATGTTGCAACGTTGTTTCCGTGGCCCAAGTACCGATTGAAGCGCCAGGGGGACCATCGCGTTTGACCTCCAACTGCTGTTGAAGCACATGCGAACAGAGAGCACTCTGAAAAATAAAAATTAGGTGCGGGAAATTGAATTTAACTCAAAACATGGAACAGAAGTGTTCGAAGAGTAAGTCAAGGTTGTGTAGACCTTGTTGAAAAGTCTGTGCATTCTACAAAACTATAAAATTTAACTCAGCAAAAGTATACATTTTCTGGAAGTACACATTCCGTAGAATTTGATTTTTGACATTATAGGCCTATCAATCTGCCGCTAATTAGGTCACGTTACCTTGCTTTTAGGAAAATTTAACAAAACAACAAGATCAGTAACATGATCAAATTTCGTATAATAAAAATGTTCATGATAAAATCTCAAAACAACAAGATCAGTAACATGATCAAATTTCGTATAATATAAATGTTCAAGATAAAATCTGAAAAAAAGGTTGTTTTCTAAATTATCGTTTCGTTTTCGTTTTATGCAGCTTGAACATGTTTCACGACAATCAGGTCCTGTTCTTGGTAGCCCCTCATGCAGAACAATTTAAAACCTGACGAGAACAAAGTATAAAGCATTGTATCTGAAAGTGGCACGCGATCAGCCATTTCTGAAATACGATGTTTCGAAGTTGGTCCTACATAACGTTAACTTGTAAGTTGCAAAGAAAGAGTAATGTTACGGTCTTTCGGGAACACAAAAGTAAACGTGTTTTATTACGTTGATTAATAAATACGGCAGCCTGTCGTAAAACAGACTGAGCCTTATGTGGACTGATTTGTAACCGAATGTCAAAACTATTCTTTAAGAAACAGCCACGTGAAGTTCAAGACTTCCCAGCCCGCGCGCGACTCCTGGTCGAGCCCAAAACTTCTCTCAGGCACGCTATTCCCCTCTTGCAAACACGTCTCACAGGCATATTTATTTGCACACGCTCGGCCAACCCTGGTCCCGCACATTATTCCTTGGCCTCGAAAGCTATTTTATACCCTCGTACACCGTTGGCTTCTCTCCGACCACTTCGCACAACCTGGTATAAAATTTCTACGCACAAATGAACTGCGAAAAGTCTCTACTTGTAAACACATTACCGCCAATTTTTATTACTTTTTTAAAGAGACAACCATTGCCTATGCTATCAAGTGAAAAATCTCACTCGCACTGTATGATAGTACAATCTGTCACTGTAACGTGCGTTTATTAATGTCACTTGACCTGTAGGCCTACCGCAATACAATGTCACTTGACCTGTAGGCCTACCGCAATACAATGTCACTTGACCTGTAGGCCTACTGCAATACAATGTCACTTGACCTGTAGGCCTACCGCAATACAATGTCACTTGACCTGTAGGCCTACTGCAATACAATGTCACTTGACCTGTAGGCCTACCGCAATACAATGTCACTTGACCTGTAGGCCTACCGCAATACAATGTCACTTGACCTGTAGGCCTACCGCAATACAATGTCAC
>NMRA01000276.1:458823-486760 GCA_002633005.1 Phoronis australis
AAAAATGGATTTGGTCTTTTGGGCATTTGAAGACTATTTCAAATACGACAAATTTGTTAATAATTGATGGCACAAAATATAAAACGTATAATAAGCATTACAAAAAGAAGTAGGTTACGCGCGCAAACGCTGTGGCCCATAAACAAGTAAGTCTTTTAGTATGAGAGATGTAGTTAAATCGTGGTGGTGTAGTGGTAACGTACGCGCGCCCAACCCTTTAGGTCGTGAGTTCGAGTCTTTGACTCTTGCTTTCTTTTCCTGTTTGACACGTTCTCCGTGTTTGTTTTTGCCTTTTTTTCTTGGATAATACTTCAGGAATCAAGACAAATGCTTGATTTTTAGAGGTAAAAACAGAAAAATTTCCTGGTCGGGAGGGGGGCAAACCCCCCTCCCGACCTGCCCCCATTCGGTGCTATGCGCATCTACAATCGTGGTTCAGTTTGCGCAAATGCTTCCAGCCGGACAAAATGTTGGGCCCCCCCTTGTGATATCCTAGATCCGCCACTGATATAGGAATGTTGTATTAATATGGCTGCAGCTACTGCTACACTGCTACAGCCAAGCAGGTTCGGCCTATTGAACACAGTGAAAGAGTAAAGTTTTATACCTCCGAAAGAAAGTTAAAACTAGTGACATGCGTGTCGTTTTGTGACTGACCCATTTTTCTCGAGGGAAACCCGCACGGAGGGGAGTCGGGAATTATTTCGAGGCTATTCATTTCATGGAAAACTAATTGTTGAGTACATTTTTGTTGTGAAATTTGCACTGAATTGTTGCCGCGCATCCAAATAGATCATTCGGTTAGGGCATCGTTTCATGGATTTTGTTTGACAGATGTTTTTCAAACGTCGAGTTAAGTTGCAAAATTTGGGCTGCGAACAAAAGGTGGAGGGAATGTCCACTCCGAGTTAGTTTGAATCTTTAACGACTTTGATGACAGTCAGTAGCAGGTCATACCTAGCAAAATCCCGGATACTTTTTCAACGGACATTTTCTCCCTTTTCACATCGTAAACTTAGCTACTCGAATGCACGTGTCAGTTAGAGAGCAGAGCACTGATTCAACTTTCACGTCGGCAACTTGCCTTGCGCTCGAGAGCCTTTCAATAGCGGTCGTGAAGAATGACTAACGCCGTTCCTGTATGAATGAAGTCAATTTTGCGATCTGAAATGTGTGAGTATTTCACACTGCATAATCTAAACATTTTGTTGATGATCCAAAAAATCAATTTTGGCACGTAAAAATGGCGGGAAAATTTTGCGACCTGGCATTTATGAATGCGAGTTGGATTTTGAAAATGCAACCTGGGATTTTGGCTAGGTCGCAAAATGTGACCTGGACGATTTTAATAGCGTCGAGCCCTGTAAATATGTTTTTGCTATCTAATTCAGTGTTCTCCACATCTGAAAATCTAAACAGGTGGCGTGCGTAATACCAACATGCGGCGGTCTACGTTATCCATAATAGGCTAGTACCTCATATTTACCCACACACTTCAACAGTAATGCACAGCAGTGCAAAACAAATAATGGTGTTTGTTCAACATTTTATTTTTAAAAGGTGGACTTATTTACAAACATATCACATAAACCATTTGTTTAGTCAATGACTTTGAAATGGCAGTCTACACGGACGTGTTTGGAACAGTATGGGGAAATATTTTACTCAATACTTGTGATGTCAACTTCGACTTAGTCCAAAAGGTCTAAGATAGAGGTAAACTTTTCCCATGAAGTTTTTAGTCCAACTGAAGTGTCTTTGACTTCGTAAAGCCTGTCGCATTTTTATGTCTTGATAGCCGAGTCTACATTTTCTCTCAGTCTTATGTCTTGCAGATCATTCTTATAGTCAAAACCCCAGCCCGCATTGTCTGTCCGAGTTCGATGTTCAGAAGTTGGTACAACATTAAACTTCTGCACTACCAGAATTCGTGTAGAAACTGCACAATATGCAAGTCCTCCATCAAAATGCTTCACATGCGTTTTCCATGCAGGGCCTACTTGGACAAGAGTGTTAGACTTGTTGATGAAAACCAATATTTCTAGAATGATAGCGACTGGATTGTCAAATGCTTGCATTTTATGGAATTCCCTTCAAATTCAGGATTGTCACAAACTCTTTCTTCCAGCTGAGAACCATCTCTTCTCAAGTTCGAGCGCATTCATTTGTAAGAATACCGATGTCGGATGTTGTCGGCAAAAATTAGGTCCACCGTTCATGGATATTTGCGATTTGTTGACTGAGCCCGTCAGTATTGCCACCATCCGGATCTGGATTATCTGTCATATCTGCATCTGAGTCAACGTTAGTATTTGAAACATCTCTAGAGTCTCGGTTTTTAAAATAATCCTCAGCAGTCCTTCTACGCCTTCCGGTGGCAGATGACATTACTAAGTATGTAGAAAACGCATGTCAATTGGTAACGGAAGCCAGGATAGAGTT
Organism: Phoronis australis; assembly: GCA_002633005.1. Lineage (NCBI taxonomy): Eukaryota > Metazoa > Phoronida > Phoronidae > Phoronis > Phoronis australis. The sequence goes on from NMRA01000276.1 coordinate 461,266, forward strand.
CAATAACATAAGGATCACGCTAAGTAAACAAGACTGCGAGATTACGTGAGATATTACCATATGTTTTCAATGAGAGCACGGGATTTTGGCTACAATTTCTCACCGCGAGACATATACTTTGAACTTTACCCAGTAACTTCACTAGCTGTCCAAAATCTCAGCGTTACTCCCCTGAAACCGCAAATGTTGGGCATGGTCGCTACCGAAGTTGAGTTGCGAATACTTTCTTGGCGGATTTTCAGAGGGAGTATGCGCCACAGATATAATATTCATGCTGCCAACAAAACTCCTTAAAAGGCAACGAAATGAACTCGGTCAATGTCAATGGGCCGGTGGCACCAAAAGTAACTAATAATATTCATCTAAGTGAGGAATGAACAAACAACAAGCAATGAGAGTCATCAAAAGGGTTTCCACGTAAAGGTTTGTTTATATTGTGTCGGTAAATCATACCAATGTCGTGGGGCCCACAGAATATTGAAAAATTGCTACGAAAATAAAATTCTGGACATCCAAAAGGTTCACGGTTTACCCAAAAGACGGCTGTTGTATAAATTCCTGCCCAATGGTGTCTTTGGTGACTTGTTAGACATCACGGAGCCTTAGGCCTAATTATTTTCAATGGGTTATTATGATCAGTTGTCTGCGGAACACAAAGGGTGACTCCAAAAGTGAGTAGACTTAAGGACCAACCAATTTAGTGCAGGACTGCACCTCCAGTGAGCAGGACTGCACCTCCAGTAAGCAGGTAGTGGATTAGGCTTATAGGTGGCACTGGGCCTTTGTTTAAATTCAATTGACTGTGACTAGTTGTTTCAGATGAATTGAAAAGACCTTTGAGAGATTATGTACAAGCCATATTACACCAGTAACAGACTGAGGGAGCTGCCCCAGCTGCAGCTTGAGTGAGATCCATGATTAGGCTTTCGACAATTGACCACTTAGCTATGGCCAGTTGCTGTCAAGCATAATTTGAACCAGTGAAAGCCTTACTAACGATGACGATGCCTTCTTTACAAGCTGGTTCCTATTTTTTAAAACAGGACGCGGGATTTTTAAACTGGAAGCCAGACATTTAAACAGGACGTGTGTTCGGCCAAACAGGACGCTGCGACATGGCAAAAGCGGTCGTGGAGAACACTGTAATTAGCAATCGATGGCTTAATGAGGTTTGCACTAANCTGCTGATTTTCAAATATACAAAACACATCATCTACATATCGTCGATAGAAATAGATGTGAGGACCAGTGTATGTCTCAATCCATGTTTTCTCATGGTGACCTAAAAACATGCCAGCTAGTATGGGAGCCAAAGGTGAACCCATTGCTATATTATCTGAGGATGGTGTTTAATAAATGACACCGAAACATGTCAAGTTTTAAATCCGTTGTTGTTTTCGTGAACATATGCTGTTACTTGCTATCATGGAGATCAGTTGTCTGCGGAACACAAAGGGTGACTCCAAAAGTGAGTAGACTTAAGGACCAACCAATTTAGTGTAGGACTGCACCTCCAGTGAGCAGGACTGCACCTCCAGTAAGCAGGTAGTGGATTAGGCTTATAGGTGGCACTGGGCCTTTGTTTAAATTCAATTGACTGTGACTAGTTGTTTCAGATGAATTGAAAAGACCATTGAGAGATTATGTACAAGCCATATTACACCAGTAACAGACTGAGGGAGCTGCCCCAGCTGCAGCTTGAGTGAGATCCATGATTAGGCTTTCGACAATTGACCACTTAGCTATGGCCAGTTGCTGTCAAGCATAATTTGAACCAGTGAAAGCCTTACTAACGATGACGATGCCTTCTTTACAAGCTGGTTCCTATTTTTTAAAACAGGACGCGGGATTTTTAAACTGGAAGCCAGACATTTAAACAGGACGTGTGTTCGGCCAAACAGGACGCTGCGACATGGCAAAAGCGGTCGTGGAGAACACTGTAATTAGCAATCGATGGCTTAATGAGGTTTGCACTAATTTCCCGGCAATCTTTAAACACTCCTGATCTCGAAATGTATCAATCCATAGAGAGGATTTTATAGACCAGTTTGCATACAATCTGAAATTGTAATTTTTTCCTCACCTCAAGTAGTAGATTTATAGGGGTTAATATGTGTGGCAAAAACACTAGCAGTTTCACTGGCTGTGATGCTAGTGAAAATGACACACCAACTGACCGCGAAGGAGTTATTTTTGCTAGATCTTAGTTTGTTTCCTCACCATCTGAATGTTTTTTTCAATCGAAAATTGATGTCTAACTCTAAACGCATCCACTCTCCATCATGAATTGATTAGTGCGATGGTAAAGAAATTGGGCCTATCATCCCTGCAGATGTGTGGCCTTTGTAAGTAAACTGTCTGATTGCAAAAGTGTTAGCTGAGTCACCAGCTGTTTTATGGTGTACACCTCAAGTGGTCAGCAAAATGCCAGCATATGAAGTGACACTTGTAACTATTCACATGACTTGCATTTTTCAATAGTAGTGAAAGTGCTTACAAAAATGCTATCGATTTCTCCAGTTTGTGAACAGGGTATTAAAAACTTCTTTGTATGAAGTCAATTTAGACTGCATGTTGCATAGCTTCTTAGACTGCATGTTGAAATTTGAAGCATATGGTCAGACAGTCTTACCTTGAGCTGCCTTCAAAATGTTGTTTTTTTATTAAATTGCTTTTGAGTGCAATGATCACCTGAGTAATGTTGTAGCTGAGGAACCATCTGAGACAAAAGGACTAGGAGTTTTTTGAAGTTTAAGTTCTCTTCACTATTAAATACAATTTCAGTTTCAGGAAAAAAAGGGAAAATAAGATTTCTAACAAGTCATGTCAACTTTGTCTGATGACTTAGAAGTAGTAGGAACTCTGCTCAAATTGACAAAGTATGGTTGCATGTCTTGCGAACTGCTTAAGGACTAGACCTGTCAATGTTGCCTATACTTGGTATTCACAACAGTTGCATCTATTAATCTTATCATCTATGATAAATTGCTACTGTCAGAAGTTGAGTGTGGGTTTTGTTTAAAAGGTAGCTACGTGTTTTGTGATTGTGCGTGGATGGAGAGAGAATGATTAAATCCATTAATTGGTTTATTATATGATGATCACCAATTAAAACAAGTGAAACCTGGTGTTAATTGAGTACATTAACAATGAAGAAGAGTAACTGTGCTAGCACCCTCTGTAGGGTTACCTTCAATCAATTATTCATAAATAATTAAACGTCTTATCTGCTATCTAAGCTGTAGCACTCAACACTTGTTGGATGACAGTCCAGCTGAACGGTCCTCGAACTAACGCACACTGCTCTGTGACAATGTACTTGCTGGTCACAGTCCTTCGTAACTTAGCGCAAGTCTGTAGTATCGCTCTACCACAATACACTATGCTGGCCACAGTCCTTCCTAACTTAGAAGTGGCGGATCTAGGATATCGCACAAGGGGGGGGCCAACATTTTGTCCCCCTGTAAGCATTTGCGCAAACCACGATTGTAGATGCGCGTAGAAGCGAATGGGGGGAGGTCGGGAGGCGGGTTTGCCCCCTCCCGCCCGGGGAATTTTTCTGTTTTCCTCTAAAAATCGAGCGTTTTCCTTGATTCCTGAAGTATTATCCAAGAAAAAAGGCAAAAAAAACAAAAAACGGCGAACGTGTCAAACAGGAAAACTGCAATGTACCGGAGATTCGAACTCACAACCTAGAGAATAGAGCGCGCGTGCTTTACCACTACACCACCACGATTTAACTACTTGTTGTATACTAAGAGACCTACTTGTTTATGGTCCACAGCGTTTGCGCGCGAAACCTACTTCTTTTTTATTACATTTATACTTATTACTTATTATATTTTGTGCAATCGGTTCTTAACAAATTTGTTGTATTTAAAGTAGTCTTCAAATGCCCAAAAGACCAAATACGTTTTTCGTGTTGGCAATAATGACGGGATTGCTTTGGAAATCGTCTTAAGTTAAGGTTTGACAAAGAGAGAATTATGAGTTTCTGAGTGATTCACTAAGGCTTCGATTAAAATTCACATCTTACCAGCAGCTTCTGTTTTTTCATCGTCACTTAGGTTCGATTTTCTTTAAAAAAAGAAGTAAATTTTCTTCATTGCACAGTGGAGCAGACGACAGAAACGGAGTCGTAGTGCGCAGCGCCACTGCCGGTCGCCTGGGATATCGCGGGAGAGCCAAACGTAGCCATAGTTCCGTTACGAATAAGTCGTGTTCCAAATTTGACATTTGAAATTGGATCTGAGCCCCCCCAACACTAAAACTGCACACATTTAAATCTTGTTTCATCCGTATAATTTTAATTACTGGGGTTAATTAATAAACTCAACATTTCCCTACGCTCTTGCTGTTTTATTTTTTTTGCGGCACCCTAGGGGGGAGGGGGGCCTGGGCCCCCCCTAAATCCGCCTATGCTTAGCGCAAGTCTAGTATCGCTCTACCACAATACGCTATGCTGGCCACAGTCCTTCGTAACTTAGTGCAAGTCTGTAGTATCGCTCTACCACAATACACTATGCTGGCCACAGTCCTTCGTAACTAAGTGCAAGTCTAGTATCGCTCTACCACAATACACTATGCTGGCCACAGTCCGTCGTAACTAAGTGCAAGTCTAGTATCGCTCTGCCACAATACACTATGCTGGCCACAGTCCTTCGTAACTTAGTGCAAGTCTAGTATCGCTCTACCACAATACACTATGCTGGCTACAGTCCTTCGTAACTTAGTGCAGCTCTGTTGTATCGCTCTACCACAAAACACTATGCTGGCCATAGTCCTTCGTGACACAACGGCACATGTAGGCAGTATCTGAGTGACTACCCACAATTCCTCTTGCTGGTCACAGTCCCTCGTGAAGCAACACGTGTAGACAGTATCTTGCAACCCACGATGCAAGTTACAAGCTCTTAGTTAACTTCCTGTTCGTTAACCCTTGCCTTTGCCAAGATCTTCTTTAAAATCTTCCACCAGATAGCTCTGTTCTATTTCTTCAGTTAACTTTAGCAAGTCCTGTTGCTTTAACTACCAACTTATCATATCATTGGCTGTTACGATCTGATCTCAGAAATTTCTAAAATCGTTGTAGTGCATTAACCCCTGAACAAAAGAGGTAAACAACATCTAAAAATACATGTTAATATCAAACGTACATGTAACCAAGTTTGACCCCATGGTTTTAAAAATGCATAATTATGTACAAATTTTAAATTGAACTAACTCTTCTAATTACATAATCAATATTTATTGTGGGAGGAGCAAGGAGAGGGAAAGAGGGAGGGAAGGAGAGACTTAATGTTCGTCATTTTACGCAGCAAATGACTTGTTATCTTTTCATCGTTCCTGGAATTTTTTTTCAAAAAATGCAGTTGCTTTCCATAATACATGTCATTTATTTTAACGCATTATTTATGTATCAAATACCAGTGTATGATTTGTTTGGTGAAACTTCTAAATTGAATTCAGTTAAATGGCAAATCTTTATCTGGCGGTTTCAGGCCTTTTGGTGTTAACCAGTTTTATCAGTTTTGAACATTTGCATGTTATAATGAGCAGTTCTTTCATCCGCTAGGCTGATGTGAGGTTTCCCTTTGTCGGGTATTTATACACCCGTACATCCTGGGAATTTGCCAGGTCACATTTGGCGAGTTAATGTTGTAATGCTTATTGTGAAGCCATACTGTGAATGTGTTTGGGTGTGTGGGTGTGTGTGTGTGTGTGTGTGTGTGTGTGTGTGTGGGTGTGTGTGTGTGTGTTTTAAATTCAGTTGTTCCCTTTTCAGTTAGATAACAGTAGAAATCAGTAATATGACGCCACCAGTCCACCATAGGCATTCAATAAGTCCCATTTTCTTTCAAAATCTCCCAATATTGGTAAGCTTTTGTTTCAACCAGTTTATAAGTTGTGTCCATGTTGTAGGAGATGACCAGTTGTTTGCTGTGCCTAAAGGCCGAGCAGCACGCGCAGTAAAGAGAGGATCTCTACCTGATATTGGCAGAGCTAGAGTGGTCAGGTAAAAGTTAATATTTTGGTGGGATAGAAATTCCTGCATTCAGGTAAACACAGGAGTTCTTTATCTCAAGAATGCCCCCTGCTCACAAACTGCTTGTTGTCAACCTTCTTGAAGTTTCGTCAAAGGACCTTTAAATGCCCAATTTCCATGAAATTCTGAATCCTCCATTAGAGAAATGTTAAGTCTTCATGCTTAAAACCTTGAGCAGTCATTTACAATCTTGTGACCACCATTTTTGTAAATTGTCTTTTTGCTTTGGGAATGAATTTTCGAAAAAATAAACTGCAGTGAACTTATTGTTCAAACTGTTTATTGTTATTGTCAGAACTCTGGGAATCATGTCTCAAAATTTTTCCTCAACAATAGTAAGGGATATCAGCGATCAAAGTCCCTTGAGTTTTTATTACAATGTTCCAAGTCTCAATATTTATGGCTGTACTGTTTGAAGGAAAATTGCAAATCGGAGACATGGTTCTGTTGGCTTTAGGCCGTAAAAGAGTAAATTATTTGTACTAGTACTGTTATTACTGTTACTAATAATGAAGTATTGATTATAGACATGACAATCAGCCTAAGCTCACCCTAGCCAGTGGTTCTCTCTCTGACCTGCGGCGGATTGCCCAGTCAGCCAACTTTGGATCCAACAGGAGCCTTACAGGCAGCCTCAGGTAACCAGGTGCTAGACAGGCAACTGCATTGCCCTTATATAGACACATTGGAGTACACATCTCATCTGAAACTTGACCTCATTCTCCAGTCTCCTCTCACTGGCTGCCATTAATCTTGATCTATTCATTGTCCTTGCATTGTCTGCCTAAACTTTGATTCTGGTCTATCCACAACCACTTGACTATTTCCTGGAAAATTAAAGTGCTCCTCTTTTTTCAATTTTTATAAACCCACACACATGTGCACGCGCGCGCACATATATATGTGCGCGCAGTATGCCATCACACCTGTCTATATGTTCGATATCTATACGTATGGCATGCGATGTCTTCAGTTGTGTGCCCAAAACCCCTGGATTAATATTCATGAAATTTTGCAGATATGTACCTATCATGGAGGGGACGGCATGAGTGAATTTTCATATGGATCTGTTTACTGCTGGACCCCTGTAGGCAAATAGGTATCCATTTGGGAGACAATGTCAGCTTTTCGTTTTTGGATGGATTCAACATTTTGTGCCACCTAGTGTCAATCTTCACTATTTCAGCTCTTTCTCGGCCAAACCACTCTGAGAATCATTGTGAAACTTGGTATATAGTTTGCTCTACTCTGAGGAGCACAGCTGGTGTTCATTTTTGATGGCTCTATGGTGCCCTCTTACATTTTTCTTTTCTGTCCTTGGCTGTATCTCCTAAACCTTCAGTATGATCTTTGTTGAATTTGGCAAGTGTATTTTTATGAAGGTGGCAACAGATGAGGACGACTTTCAGATGGATCTGACTACCACTGTGACCCCTAGCGTCAATTTTCTTTTTTTGTTTTCGTTTTGTATCTTTAGAGTTCTTTGAAGGATTGTCATGAAATTTGGCAATTAGTCTTCTATTAAAGGAGCTATGGCATGATCCTGTTTTCAAATGGATTTGTCATAAATTAATGTATACCATCTAGCAACCATTTTTATTATTTTCAAATGTGTACTTGACATCTGCCGCTCTATTTGCCAAACCATTGTTATGAAACTTGGTGTATGTTTTTCAACTGGGAAAATATGATTGTCAGTAAATTTTGGACAGCTTTGATTTCTGTGACAGCTCTTGGCAGCAGTCCTGCAGGATGTTAGTAAAATTGGCAAGTGTATTTTACTATGAATGTGTTTACGCATGATGGCGACTTTTGGACATATCTGACTACCATATTGCCTCCAAGTGTGCATTTAGTTTTTGCATTTTTATCTGTGTCTTAAAAGAGTTCCCACCATGCATTTTCTTAGTTTTTGTGGTTTTAGTAAACCGTTATGAAATGAATACCATAAAATCTAACTAAATGAGCATTTTTATGCCAAATAGTGGCATTTTTTAATTTTGAACAAAAATTAGTTATTTCCAAGTTTCCCAACAAATGGTGGATGGAAGACATTTGGTCACTTGGCAATCAATTGCAATGGCACAACACAGCAGATCAGAAGACGGGGAGGATTTTGAGGGAGAACTGAAGAATTATTATGCAGAGAGAGAGAGGAGAGTGGATATGGGATTCACACTAAAGTACTAGAAGAATCACACAATGAATTCAATTTTCCACTTAGCGAACTTTCGTCGCCTTTGAGGCCACATGAACTCGACCCACAAGAAATGCTACAGACATATGTGAGCCACAACCATCTGAATCACGGGGTGGTCAGTATTAAAAAATAGACACTTGATAATCACTTAGCCCTTATCCTGCGCTAGGCGAGGTCAGCGGACAAGCCAATTATCCTATTAAAATGCGTCGGGTGTACTCAATTCCCTATATTTAGCTACGGCTAGGCTGCGCAACGATAGTGTACTCACTCCAGGACACTGGTGTTTTTCATTCAGAAATTGTGAAAGCCTCGTATGCTGTTTATATATGTGAGCATGCGCTTTCCACAGTTCATAGTTTCCTGTACATTTTTCTGATTTACAACATATGGCTGTGGTGAGTTGTTGCCGAGATATTTGAAAGTTTACGCAAGTTTTATCTTGGCTGGTGCCAAACATGGTAAGATGACTGTTGACCAGTTTCTTGAGGAAAGGTTCATGGACTCAGATAGTGAAAACGAGCTGGAATTGGCACTTGAAAGTGATGGTGACAGTGACGGGGAAACTAATACAACAGTCACAAGTAATGCAGACTCTATCGATTCGGATCTCAGTGCAATTTTGGAGGAGTTACCGGTCCCTGAAGCTGAACTTGGACGGGCCTACGACGATGCTTGGCTCATGCAATTCACGCATAATACAGGGCCTCTGAAACAGGATGGAACTCATTCAGAACTAGATATTTTTGTGACTTTTTCACAGAATAGCTTTGTGTCCCCACCCGTGTTTCAAGTTTTGCACACCAAGGTGAACTTCACTAAAACAGACTTTAGCAAGCAGCTGCACCAGTCATAATTTTGTAATCGTGCAAAGTTGAGGTACTGTGCATTCTTGTTTGTAGATGTGATGTTACAAACAATAAATCTGCTTTGTTAAACATGCAAGTCTCATGAATTCCCTTTTAAAAATGCTTATTACGTTTTTTTGAGTGTCAGCTATAATGTTCTCATGTGCGAAAACAGATAAAAACAGAGGAGGCAGTATGGCCTGGTTGATAAGTGCCCGCTTTCTTTACACGAGGTCGTGGGTTCAAGCCCTACCAGGTCACACTGCTAAACCCTTGAGCCAGGTTTCTAGCTCCTCAGCTCGGTTTTAACCATATATCAATAAAGCATATAGACATAAAAATATTTCCAGGTGATCAGTGCAGTGGGCCCTCATACGAGGCCTGCGCACGTCTGGTACAACGTATATCACACCGCCTGCAATTATTTAATTATTTATATAGTGGCAATTTTAGTGTTTTACGTTTACCTCTGTGTCTTCAAAGGTCCTCAGGCTTCTGTTAGTGAGGTGACGCTATGTTTCCGTTTTCAGATAGATTCGACATAGTTTGTGCCACCTAGTGGCCATTTTTACTGTTTTCGAGTCTGCTTTTTGGCGTCCACCCCTCTATCAACCAAACCGCTTTCAGGATAATTTTGAAAATTGGCATGTATGTTTTTACTATGAAGTGGATGGCTGCGGGCATCTATTAGTGATATGATGCTATCCTTCGATTTTCGCATGGAATCAAGGTACTTTGCGCCACCTAGTGGCCATTTTTGCTGTTTTTGTGTCTGTTGTTTGGCGTTTACCTCTCTGTCAAGCATATGATTCTAAGGATGGTTTCGAAAATTGACGTATATATTCTCAGTGTGAAGAGGACGGTTGATGACGATGACTTTGACTACTCTGGCGCCTCCTAGTGGTAGTTTTGTTTTGTTTTGCGCCCATAGCTGTATCTCCTAAACCCACTGCAGGAATTTTATTAAATTTTGTAAGTGTATTTATATGAAGCTAACAACAGACAGTGACGACTTTCAGACGGATCCAAGGAACACTGCCCCCTAGTGGCAATTTCATTTTATACTGTTTTCCTTTGTTTCTCTGAAGTTCCGTGACGGATTTCTATGAAATTTGTTGTATAGCTTTCTATTGAAGAAGCAACGACATGTTCCCGTTTTCGGACGGATAGTATGTTTTTGTGCCATCTAGTGGCCTTTTTTATGACACAAATAAGCAACCCTAAAAGCACACCATTTGCGATGCATTCGTGGGTGCATTTCAACGCTCCACGTTGCTTTTGTTATTGATTCGTGTAAGTTGTTTGTTGCCTGTGTCCCTATCCATACTGCAGTATGAACAGTGGAAGGTGTCTTTCTATTCAGGAGAGCATTGCTGACTTGTTTTGCTCCTCCTAGAGGCTATCATTAAGTTAACTAGCATTGCTCCCTCTATTGGGACAGGGAATGTTTAAGATATTGATCATTCCTTGTATCAGTACTGTATGCAATGCACAATGTTGGTGCATATCAACGGTCTGTTCTTGTTAACTGTTGAGGTTCAGTTAGGGGAAAGTTATTAGTTTTATTTTTAAGCCAAATGTTCCAGAGAGGCGAATTAAGTGGTAATGATATAATAATTTATTTAAGACTAATGTTACCTGATTTAGTGTTTGCATAGTTTATTTAAGACTAATGTTACCTGATTTAGTGTTTTCATAGTTTTACAGTACTGGTCTGATTTGACAATATAAGGGCATTTAAAATGGAGAATTTAGTAATCAGGAGATGGGTGTTAAGTAGAGCAATATGGCGGACCAGCGATTACCTGCACATGTTGTTAGGGTCATCACGTTAGGCCCACATGCAAGAGCCAAATAAAACAATAGGACGGGAGATTTTCCACTGAAATGATGGGTGCTGCCACTGAAACTCTGTCACTCAAAGGTGAACACGTTTTGTACATTTTTTGGAGCTGAAATTTGCACAGATCAAGCATTCACAAATGCATGGATCCTTTCAAGGAACTTTTGATCTTGTAATTTGGAGGTGCACAGTGGGTGGTAGGCAAAGCAGCAATGTTTTAAACAGTACACACCATGGATTTTTGCACATTTCGAATTACCGGTGGCCACAGACTAAATGTATGACGTAAAATTTAGCCAAATCCATGATTATTTTGTGTCATTAGCTTGAAATTTTGATTTCTTTTTCAATTTTGCCAATTTTCACATTTCCCGCCATGTGACATCATGGGTTGAACACAAGAGATCAGTGACTAGCATTGAACAACGGCGGAGAGTAGGGAATTTGAAAGCGACAACGATTATGAGCAAGAAATGAACAAATACTATGAAGAAACGTACGAGAATGGTGGCCAGGATGACGAAATGGGGTTGCACGAAAGCGAGAACGAGTTTGATATGTTTTCAGCTGCGTACTTTTCTACTTTGAGGCCTTACGAACTGGATCCTCCCGCGAGAGAAGCGGCCTCGGGCTCGGCCAGTCAACCCAGTCATCCAACAGACGATCCTGAATAAAGAGCCGATGTTTCTGAATAGTAAATATTGTCCTTTATTGAACCAGGCCTTCATCGTAACATCTCCTCTGATTGGAGTCGAAACACGACTCCTCAAAGTGGGCAGAACACAGAGTGGCCCCGGACAGAATCGCTTGGTCCACGCTGAGGTCCCACACTCTCGTTCGGCGCACGAAGCGATGCCACTACTGCGCAACTTTGGCGTCCTTCGGAACACCGAGACGTTCTCCGTCTGACTGCTGTTGCTGCAGCCTCCGCAAACACATCTTTTCATCCCTCTACGAACCTTCTCGACGCTAAATATACTTTACGTTCACTTCACTCTATACACTTAGTTGCTGATCCGAACAGTGTGCCGAACGACTTGGGTTCAACTCATGACGTTGTACATAATTATTATTTTTTTCAATTTTTACGTGTTTCTTTATGAGCTGTGCACTAAAGGCACTGAAATCAAGTAAGATATTATGATAAAATTTATTTTGAGGTACTAGAGTCATGTTGCGTACACTTTAAGAAAGGGAACATTTTGTAAATTTCGCCTGTTGTGTGGAACTTGTGGGTTATTCTCTGGGCTAGTGACAACGCTTTTTGTATTTGTGCAAGCAAGTCTTTTACTGGTTTTGCAGGGCATGCAGTGCAAGCAATTTGGCAGCTTTGTCTGACAGCAACTTGTCTTTATCGGTAAGTTGAACTAGCCTATGTACCTTGGTGCCTATTGAAATTGTTTATTTAATAATTTTTTTTGAGAAAAACCTACAAAATTGAGCGGAACCAGTTCAAAGTTTGACCATGCAGTTGTGATGGTGATACCACCCCATAACCAAAACAAAAATTATTTTTAAAGTTCAAAAAATATCTGCAAGATTCCTAGACAACCTACAAAACTGTATTTGGATGGGATATGAAGATATGTTACGTAAAAATTCACTTTAAACAACTCATCAGTAAAACTAGTAATAAACTGTTCAATCAAATGTATGCCTGCATACCACTGTTAGAGAATTGGGAAAGTTGTTATCATCAGATGTGTGGAGAAATGAGTTATCACTGCATACTGTCTTAATTAAGTGAGTTATCATTGCATACTGTCTTAATTAAATTTGTGTATTGTGTTGGACTTGGAAGCTAAAGAAGAGTTCTCCTCTGTCCTGTGGTCAGATTGAGTTCTCCTCTGTCCTGTGGTCAGATTGAGTTCTCCTCTGTCCTGTGGTCAGATTGAGTTCTCCTCTGTCCTGTGGTCAGATTGAGTTCTCCTCTGTCCTGTGGTCAGATTGAGTTCTCCTCTGTCCTGTGGTCAGATTCCTAACTGGCCAAAAGGCACACAGTCGTACTACCAAATCCATCTCTTGTTTTCACTTTCTAGAAAATTCTCACTTAGTTCTCTGCTCTTTTCTCTATTTTAGGCAGCTGCCCCTTTGCGTTCATATGAGTCGGCCAATACAGAAAACTATCTTGCCAGGGTATGAACTATTGATTCACACTGTGTGCAGATCAGTTAAATATTAAATTGTCTTGTCAGAGTCCTACCGTTACTCATAGCTGTTCATAGCATAATGTTTAAAAACCTGTTTTTGTCAGGAAGACATTTAAGAGGCTTTTTATGCGCCCACATACTTCTATGTGGACTCATTATGCTGTCATCTCCGTCCGTCCGTCCGTCCGTCCGTCCGTCCGTCCGGCATCCGTACGTCTGGCGTCTGGTGTCCGGCGTCCGCTGCTCTATCTCCAAAACCGATTGACGTATTTTGCACGTGTTCCTTCCGTGGATGGGATGGCATGAGCGAACTTTCGGACGGATCCGACTATTGATATGCTCCCTAGTGGCAATTTTAGTTTTTTACGTTTACCTCTGTATCTTCATAAGTCCTGAATGGATTTTCATATAGGCACCTATTAGTGGGATGATGCTATCCACCCGTTTTCAGATGGATTTGACGTAGTTTGCGCCACCTAGTGGCCATTTCTACTGTCCAGCCCTCTATCAACTAAACCGCTCTAAGCGTGATTGTGAAAATTGGCATGTATGTTTTTACTATGAAGAGGATGGTTGACGATGATTTTCCGACGACTTTGACTACTGTGGCGCCTCCTAGTGGCAGTTTTTTTTGCGCCTATGGCTGTATCCCCTAAACCGTTTGCTCGATCTTTACTAAATTTAGTAAGTGTATTTATATGATGTAATCAACGGAGGACAATGACTTTTAGACGGATCTGACTACTGGTGTGCCACCTAGTGGCAATTTTATTTTTTTTACATTTACCTCTGTATATTCAAAGGTCTTCAACGTATTTTCATAAAATTTGGCATACAGGCATCTGTTAATGAGATGACGCTATCTTCGTTTTCAGATGGATTCGACCTAATTTGTGCCACCTAGTGGCCATTTTTACTGTTTTTGAGTCTGTTTTTTGGCGTCCACTCGTCCATCAACTAAACCATTTTCAGGGTAATTGTGAAAATTTGCATTTATGTTTTTACTATGAAGTAGACGGCCGACGGCAATTTTCCGACGAGTTCGACTACTGTGGCGCTTCCTTGTGGCAGTATTGTTTTTTGCGCTCATGGCTGTATCTATTAAACCGTTTGCATGATCTTTACTTAATTTAGCAAGTTTATTTTTATGATGTTGACAATGGACGACGACGACTTTCGGATGGATCTGATTACTGGCGTGCCCCCTAGTGGAAATTTTGGCAGAGGGAACGGATGCCGTGTCCACAAGTGGCAATTTCATTTTGTTCTGTTTTCCTTTGTTTCTCTGAAGTTCCTTGACAGATTTTTATGAAATTTGGCATGTTCCCGTTTTTGTATGGATTGTAGGTTTTTGCGCATCTAGTGGCCACTTTTAATGATACAAATAAATAACCCTAAAAGCACACCATTTGGAATGCATTCGTGGGCGTATTTCAATGCTCTGCGTTGCTCTTGTTATTACAGTCGGTTAACGTTCTTAGTTGGTTGTCTCTCCATTGTAATATAGTGTTGTCTCTCCATTGTAATATAGTGTTCCCTCTTGAGGTATATTTGCCATTGGAGATTGTCAAGTTGAGTTATGTGCTCACGTATACATAAGTGGGTGCATATTGTGGTCATGTATGGTGGGTGTGAAGCGTCTGTTGCTGTATCTCCTAAACTCCTTACAGGATCTTAATGTGATTTGGCAGATATGTTCCTTTTAAGCTGACGATAGATGATGAGTTTCATACCGTTCTTGCTAGTGCTCTGCTCCCTTGTATTTTTTAAATGTTTTACCTCTGTATCTTCTGAGTTCCTTCATAGATTTTCAGGAAATTTGGCAAATTGGGTTTTATTAAGGCGACGATGTCGCCTACCAATTTTTGAATGGATCTGCATATTTTGCACCACCTAGTGACCATTTTTGTAATTTGTGTGCCTGTTTGTGGCGTCTGCTTTTCTATCTGCTGAATGCCTTGAAGTATCATAAGAACTGGCTGATGTGTTTTTGCTGTAAAGACTATAGCTCACATTGATCTTGGGACGAACCAGACTACTGTCGCGCCCCTCGTGGGAATTTATTTTTTCACCTCTGTATCTTCAGTATTCCTAGAGATATTTTTCATGAAATTTTGCTGGTAGGTTTCTCTTATGGGGATGACTGCTACTTCCCATTTGCAGATGTATTCCTTGTATTCTGTACCACTTAATGGCCATTTTAAATTATTTATGAGTCTGTTCTTTCCCATCTGGGTCTCAATCTGCCAAACTGCCTGGAGAGTCATTATTGAAATGGGCAGATGTGTTCCTGCTGAGAGGATTAGGTTGATTTTGGGACGAGCCCAGTTACTGTGGCAATTTCGGGTTTTTTTTGCATCTGTGGGTGTATTTCCTTAACCCATTTTAGGATCTTTGTGAAATTTTGTGTTTTCTTATGAATGTAACGAGTGGTGATGATGCCTTTTGGACGGATCTGACTGTTGCTGTGTCCCCTACAGGGAATTTCATTTCTTTTACATTCAATTCCTTATCTTCAGAGATCCTGGAGAGATTTTCATGAACTTTTGCAAATATGCTTCAATTGCAAAGACGAAGACATACTCCCATTTTTGTATCTATTTGATATGTTCTGCACCCCCTATTGTCCATTTCCATTACTTATGAGTATTATTTGGTGTCTGCCTCTCCATCTGCCAAACTCCTTGAAAGATCATTTTGTGTAAATTTACAGACACATTCCTACTGAGAGAACCACCACGTTCCTTTTCAATGGGTTTGAATACTGTGACACCCCTAATGGCAACTTTGTTTTTTGCTTCCACAGCTCTTGACTATCTCTTTATCCTTTGCAGGATCTTTGCTAAGTTTGCAAATTGTTTTTGTTTCTCACAACGGATGATGACCTTACGTTTACCTCTGTATCTTCAGATTTTCCTGACAAAATTTCGTGAAATTTGTCAAATATGTTTCTATTACAGATATGGCAACACATTTCGATCTTCAGACATATTTGACGCCACCTAGCAGCCATTTTTATTATTTTCAAGTCCGTTTCTAGCATCAGTCTCTCTGTCAACTTTTAGAAAATTTTGAATATTTTGCTACTGATATCAACAAGACTGATTTTCAGCTGGGTCTGTTGTTAAGTTTTGTGTTTTCTTGTACGTCCACAGCTGTAGCTGCCAAACCCCTGGCAAGATGTTTGTGAAATTTGATTAGTGTATTCCTATGAACATTACAAGACAAATCAATGTCTTTCTGATGGATCCGACTAGTGCTGTGACTCATAGTGGCAATTCCTTTTTGGATATTTACGTTTGTATCTTTGGACATCCTGTATTTATTATCATTACATTTGGCAAATAGGTTCATATTAGGGGGGTGGTAAGACATCCTCATTTTTTGGACAAGTTCAACATATTCTGTGCCACCTAGTGACTGACTGTTTTTTGATGCATACCATTTGCTGCGCCACCTTATGGCTGTTTTTTGATACTAATGAAAACCCCTAGATGCATACCATTTGTTGCGCCACCTTATGGCTGTTTTTTATGCCAATGAATACCCCTAGATGTATACCATTTGCAGCGCCACCTTATGGCTGTTTTTTATGCCAATGAATACCCCTAGATGCATACCATTTGCAGCGCCACCTTATGGCTGTTTTTTATGCCAATGAATACCCCTAGATGCATACCATTTGCAGCAGTGCAGTTGTTGGTGCTCCTGTTGTGTCCTTCCTTAATTACCCAGTGTGACTATGACTGTGCATTGGTTTACTTTTTGGAATATTCCCCTGTATACACTGTTCTTCATTGTTTCACACAGATTGTATTTGAACAGCTGGTTAAACGATATTACTACCAGCTGACCTCTGGCTGTGGACGTAGTGATTGTAGGAACAAGTTCTGTAAGACTTGCAAAGGTGAGTCCTAGAGAGGTTACCTGGGTTGATCAGGTGCAGCAGACGATCACAAAGTGTTGGTGTAGGAGTGAGGGCTATTAAAGTTGGAAAATTTTTTCAAAGTTGTACAGCTTTTGTGCAACCCTGTCAGACTAAATCTACCGCATTCTGCCATGTAAACACCCATGGCTGTTATGGGAGGTGTATACACTGATCAAATCTCCAGGTTCCTGTCAAAAATAAATAAAACAAGGGTAACAACTAGTTAGACATGACTCTGAAAGCGAGACAAAATCGAAAAAAGAGTTTTTATCATATTTGTTTTTTTAATATTGTTTTTTTAATTTTCAAGATTATATTTGTTTTTTTTAATATTGTTTTTTAATTTTCAAAAAGTCAAATTTTGCCTCTATTTTTTCAAAACGTACTGGCATTATCAAAATGCAGAAAGTTGGGTTTGGATGTTAAATGTGGCTTAGGTGTTCATAGTTTACATGTTCATCCAAAAGCCCCCTAATTAAGTATACAACCACCTGACCTTTCAAGGGTGTTCATACATGTTCATCCAAAAGTCTACTAATTAATTATACAACCACCTGACCTGTCATGGGTGTTCATACATGTTCATCCAAAGGCCCATTGATTAAGTATACAACTACCTGACCTGTCATGGGTGTTCATACATGTTCATCCAAAAGCCCACTCACTGAGTATATGACCACCTGACCTATCTATGGTTTTTCAATACTCGAATATTCACCTTCCGGCATGTTTTTCAAGAAATGTTGAGAATGCTACATTTAACAAAATTTGCATTGGAATGAGTGGTAGAACTGCAGGACCTCGTGGATTTTTTGATGAATTTTTTTCATGAGTCTGGGAGTACTGGGCGCTTAACGAACTTCATTCAAAAGTTGAGTTGGGCATTACAACGAGCAGTAGGTTGGGCATTACAACAAGCAGTAGGTTGGGCATTACAACAAGCAGTAGGTTGGGCATTACAACGAGCAGTAGGCGTTTACATGACAGAATACAGTACATTACTGACTCTGGAACTTGTTCATCCAGTTTATCTAATAAAGTGGTATTCATGAAGTTTTCTCACAATACCTTCAAATTAATTATGGGACTAGTTTTTGGTCATAGTAACACCAGAAAATTAAAAATGAAAACTAATGCAAGTAGTCAACATTTTGGTTGATTGACATCAAACCATCAAAGCAATGTTACTAACAGCAATACAACCAAAACATTAAGTGAACGTCTCAATCCATGAGTAGTTCTGGTAAGCGACAAGGCAGTGATCAGAATAACTAAACCATGTGCCTCAACATTTGTGTTGAGTGAGCTCTCGGCATGTTTGATGCTATAAGATTCACTGATACAGAGCTTAAACCTGTTGGGGTTAAGACTCAAATGTAAATTAAAGGAGCATGCCACCCAAAAAACAAACCTAATTTGTATCAATTTAGATCGAGTAGTTCTACTCCATAACGACACGTACGGTAGCGTTACCTGACGGCAGATGGAGGTGTTGAAATTATCCAATGACGTCATCGGTTTCACACGCAGTCTGTTCAGCAGTTCACAACATGGGTTACTGGTGTCAGCTTATCGCTTGAATTCATCGTTTAACACCAATTATTCCTCAAATTTCGACATAAAACCCTTAAAAATACACCGAGATCTTATAAAAACGTGTTGTTTTATTTCGCTGTTACGGATTTGTTGGTATTTGGACACGTAGCCTCCAAAGTTCAGCAGGCCAATAAGGTCCGTAGAAGGAGTTTGGGGTCTGTTCGGAGACAAATTTGAAATATTTTCCGTGAGATACAGACAGGAGAACCCAGATCTGTGTTGTTTAGTCTTGTGATTTTTTGAGTTCTAAACACACAAAACACTTGTTATCCTGGCCAGTGGCTCGGAACCCGATCAGGCCCGTCGCGGCCGGCCAGATTGACTCGTTATCCCGGCCATTGGCTTGGAAACTGATATAGACATCACGAACATAAACCAGCCAAAGATGGAAACTGAACTTCCAGTCAAGAAAATACTATACTAGTGAGCCAAAGTAATGTGCACGTGATTATGTTGGTGAATTGCCCACGAAACTGCAAATCTACTTACTCGTCGGAAGCGCCGAATTCAGGTTCCGCTTTGGCCACAGCACCGTCAGGGCAGAATTTGTACATTGATAATCATTATTTTAATAATGTAACTGTAAATAAAGACTCCCCTAACACCAGGCCGTGGGGTGGAAATCGACTGAGTTGTTTCACAACAGTTTCTGCCAGCAAACACTAAATTAGCGTGAGCTCACACGGTCTCGGTGTCCCGTCAATTAGTTTTATTGCACCTAAAGGCGGTAACGCAGTGATTTATTCATTGCTGGCTTCTCAAATCATTTGCACTCACGAACACTCCAAAGGCGTTACAAATTGCATCTATTGAGGCAGACTTTCAGTTTTATATAAGTATTGGTTGGGGTGACAATAATTCATTTTGAAATAGAACGCTCAGTAATAAACATCAACATGGCAACTCGCAATCCCGACTTAGACGAGAGCTCATCCGAGTCGATCCCTACGAAGACTTCGCAGGTGGATCGTTAAGTTTCACAGACTATCAATTCGAACAGGAATACAGTGATGATGAAATACTAGAGAGGCGCCTTGAACAAGCTCAGACAACGGAACGTATGGATTGGATAAGCCGGCATTCGTCAGGCACTGTCGACAACTGCAGGCCACAGACACGGAGATGTTTCACGGCCTCGTACTTGCTATTTACAGCGTACTTATCATTCTTCACAACCACGAGCCACTTCCTAAGCATTTTGGTCTCTCGAGGAAGTCGAAAAAATGATATACCCGCTTTACTCGCAGCTGCATAGTTCGGACAAGCGGAAACGATGCACCGCAACTTAGCGGCATTCACTCTGTATATGAACCACTGACGTCGCTAGCATCGTTTCTCACCTTCCTCACAGGTTAACGCGACACCTCTTGGCAAGGTAAGGTCGACCGTATGCGAAGCGATGTGGATATAGACCGATTAAGACGGCAAAAAAGACTAATTAAATCGGGTGGCATTCTCAACATAATAGTGGTATTATGTACCAAATCAATTGGAACAACTGTGATGACTTTTATATAGGCATGGCAACTAGGATCTTGCAAACTAGAGTCGATGGACTTAGTAAAGACCCCAACAGTGCTCTGCACTCAGTGTTAAAAGCCATTTCATGAGAAAATCAAAAAATCACTCTAGTGGTCGTCTTTGAGATTCAGCTTAAACTTTGTGTATGTGATCATGGTGTGGCTTGATACAAATATCAACAATTTTGCACTTGACCTCTTATTTCTTTACCTATAGGTAGATTGCATATTATGAGAGAAAACACATAATGGGACATGAGGACTTTCAAATAATAAAATTTTTACTAAAAATTTTGCTGCCTTGATCACATGACAAGGGAGATAAATCCAGAAGCACTTAGTGTTGAAAGTGGGTGTCACTCGAGTGCTTCTACAATCCAGTTTGTGGGGTTGTGGACATTGAAATATATGTTTGTGGATAGACCTTGGAAGTGTGAACAAATTTAAAAAGTCTCTCGAATGGGCTTTTTTCATTTTTTGTTCTAAAATACTGCCCCAATGCTGCATATTCTACTTTTTTTAAACGAATGCTTTGTATCTTCATTACATCTAAAATGGTTCTAAGAAGAAATGATTAATCAGAATCAACATTTTAGGGACAATAATGGTGTCGGACATATCACTGATTATCATTTCACCCATTCAGCATTCAATGGTTAGAGGTTACACTAGCACAAGTGATGACATATTTGCCTGGTGCCAATGCCCAAAACGATTGACTCCTTTCGGAGACAATTTTTGGGCTGACACGAATAATTCATGAGATTTTTAGTGAAATATTCCAGCTTGTGCACTATTTCAAGGCACGTTAGCTTTGATTAATAAACGATTCTTTTGAATTAAGGATTAGAGACTGTATGAAGCGGTCGAACCGAAAATTATTTTTTCACTTTGAAGACAAAAGCGTGCATCACAGGAAAGGCATTGATGTCTGAAATCCAAAAATGAAAAAGTTATCAACATAGCATGGTGCATTCAAAAGTTATTGCTGTTTATGTTTTAAATTTTGACCCACTATTTTGATCGTTGATCTTGCGATGTCAGGGGCATAGGTTACGAGTTCAAAAGTGCTTATTTAAACACTATTTTCAAAAATATTCTAAGAGTAACACATATCTTTACCTACCATCCTGTACAATCCAAGAGTTTACACCAGAATTAAATCATGCAGGTGTAAGTTTTTGAGAGGTTAAAGTGCTCACAGTTCACATTGAACAACATGGCTACTTTTGTGAACTGAAAGACATGTTGAACCAACTACATTATCATCAGTGAACATTTAACCGCAATACATTTGTAGACACAATGTTACAAGAAAGCAGTTTTGTACAATTTTCTGGTGCCATTGGTATTATGAATCTTGTATTCATTTCAATGTGAAGTGACCTTTCAATTGACCTTGTACTCTGCTAAAATACTGTTGAAATTGTTTTGAAATGTTTTTTTGTTTGAAAGTTGACTCATGTTTATGATTATGTGTCACAACAGAACATATTTTTCTAAATATTATGCATAAATTGTGCATTTGATTCATGTTTTGTTACTAATTACTTTATACTTCAAGTTATGTCAAAGCAACAAAATGTGAAAAGTATTACTTGATTTACAGAAATAGGTTACGTTTGGATTATGAAGCGTGAAGGTTACTCGAATTCTCAGTTCAGCCTCTCATAGCTTCATATTTTTTATTATCATGCTTGTCAAATTCGAGTTTAAGGAGGAACGATTTTAAGGTACTCAGTCGCCATGGTAACAATTTTGCATGTTTACTTTCATATTTAACGTGAGCTTGGTTCAGCCTGTATTGCTGAAATTTTCCACATTAAATTTTAAGTTACTTATTGTGGCAAAAGGCTGTTAGTATCATTTAAGTTTGCGTATTACTTTGTACTGAGATCACCTTGCTAGGTGTAAGCCTAAGCTACAAGTGAAATTTTGAAACCTTTGCGTCCAATATTTTTTAGAGATGTCATTTTGATCTCTTATGGGAGTGTGACAATATAAAAATAACAAAACTCAGATTAAATTAGGGACTTTTTATGTAATGATTATCAGGTAATAAGGTGGACGTTACCAGGGCACAACATCAGTTAGCAGCTGACAGAGGGGGGGGGACACAGGTTAGACATATGAATGGTTTCCAAAGTGCTAAAACTGTCACTGGTGTAGCAGCACAGGTTAGACTGATTTTAAAACATGCCTGTAAATAATATTAGTTTTTGGCCAATTTAGAAGTAAGAAGTTGAAAACAAAAATGACGGGAGTGCAGCATGTAAACGACGTTTCGATATTAATCAAAAATCATCCTCAGGTATAATAGTAGACAGAACAGAAAACAAAATATTGTAAGAGAATATTAGATTAATATTCAAACGTCGTTTTCAAACATCCATGTGCCATCGTTTCCTTAATGGAAATGTTTTGGCCAAATTTCACCAATTAGTTATAGAAACTTTATCAGTTTTCATTAACTTTCTCCTAATGGAG
This sequence comes from Phoronis australis, assembly GCA_002633005.1. Taxonomy (NCBI): domain Eukaryota; kingdom Metazoa; phylum Phoronida; family Phoronidae; genus Phoronis; species Phoronis australis. The sequence goes on from NMRA01000276.1 coordinate 483,884, forward strand.
TTTTCAACTGGTCACTGAATAACATGCTGCTTGATGAAATTGTGATGAACAAGATATAGGTATATGGTGTTTTGAACAAGATATAGGTATATGGTGTTTTGAACAAGATATAGGTAGTGTTTTGAGCAAGATATAGGCATACGGTAAATGTTTTGAGCAAGATATAGGTATATGGTGTTTTGAACAAGATATAGGTATATTGTGTTTTGAACAAGATATAGGTATATAGTGTTTTGAGCAAGATATAGGCATACGGTAAATGTTTTGAGCAAGAAATAGTTATATGGTATACGTTTTAACAACATAATGCGTATTTGGTAATGTAATTTTTCTACTTGAGGTATGGTTTCATTTTGTAGATGGGGTGAAGGTTAGTGAATCTCTGGCTGCCGTGTTTAGTATTGAGTTGGCTTCAAGTAACCGGCCTTACTTGTGTGTTTCTGAGACGTTTGCCAGTAAACCTCTACCTGAACAGGTAAGATATATATCTTTCAGTTACCCATCCATATTCACTTGCATTAAAATGCTCAAGGTTCCTCCATACCGACTACATCCCAGTGGTTACATTTTAATTATTCCCTGTTCACATGACTGCCACTCTGTAATATGTGTGATTGTTTTGCTGATATGCTGAATTCATAATGGACATAGGTCAATGTGCTTTATTTTTATGCACTCACATATAAATATGTTGGTGCGTATTGCCTGCCGTCATGTGTGTCTGGGCGTACGGCGTCCGCGGTTGTATCAAGGCTTGGAGTTGTCCGCGGAAACGCGGATTTCCGCTTTTTTCTTTTATTTTTCTTTTTGTTATATTTCTGTGGAAAAATCGGATTTGCCATAAAATTAAAATTATTGCGGTAAATTGGTTTCTCACCGTGGCGTTGCTGACAACTCGAAAAGTGTTTCTGAGGAACGAAAATTGCAATTGCAGATCACAGGCGCTCGAATTTGCCGATTGACTCGTAACCATATATAAGAAACATGTTTTCTTAGTAGTAAGTGACGTCAGTGGCAATCGAGGAACAGATAAGTTCAAGTGCCTGTGCCTGGGATAGCATGGTTCATCAATGGCATCTGCATTTGGTATAAATCGCGGTGACAAATAGTGCGATTCTGCAATCAAAAATGCGTGGATCGTGGAGTAGACTGAATATTTCTTGGAAAAAGTGGATAAAAGAAAGGGTCAATGTCTTCACAAACCAAGGTTTGTGCTCTGTAAACTTTGAGAGAGGAACAATTACGGAGTGCGTGGCCGAGTCGCCTTGGACTAAGTTGGAGTCAGAGGACCCACTAAAAACGATGAAACACTAGAAATAACAACGCTTCCTGAAAGGAAATTCAACCGGAACCGGTTATTCGTTGGATTGGAATCGTGAGATGTGAGTGATGTATGAAATTCTTTTGTTTGATCCCGCATGCACGCCCGTTGCCATTGGCTGCTAGTGCTAGGCCTGACCACCTGAGTGCGATTTTCTATGTGCTGCCGAAACGGAATCTAAAGTGCTATTTTCGTACAAATGTGTTTAAATTGCCTTTTATGTATTTCAATTTATTTTAACATTTTTCGTGTTCTATTTTGTGACTCGAGTTTTGCACTAGTTCGAGAGAAGTGATCACGTGACAGATTCTGAATGATCTGATTGGTCTAAGCCATTGTTTACAAATTCTGACAGCCTATTTTCAGTGTCCTGGTAGTTATTTCTCGTTACATAGTTTCTTCTACACCAGCGTGGCTTATGAACAACTAACTCCTGTAATTACTGTTTGAAACTGAACAGTTTGGCCAACTTAGGATTGTGATTGATGCATTTTATAGTTTAAAGTACCGTAATCGTTCGGGTTAACGCCCATACTCAGTTAACCGCCCATCCCCGACTTTAAAGTCCTTGTCTCACGCGTTGTTAACCCTTATTACATGGTTAGAAGATGTTATAAGGATCCAAGAAGTACCTACCCCATAACTAATACACGATCCGTACTCGAAAACAGTTTAAATGAACGCGCCACTCACGATTCGCACCCGAAGAAACACCGCCATTTTGAACTTGCCGCGAACCTGGAAGTACAATTCATTCAGGAACCCAGGCCGAGAAAACGCCGTCAGTGCGACTGGAGCAGTGCCTGAACTGTTACCAGCCAGCAAACGGGGATAAAAAAAAATCGACAGCCCGCCTTAATTTTGATAAAATCAAACTACGGACAATTTTATGGAATTTGCTGAAGAAATGTGGCGAATAAATTTTGACAGAAATTATTTTGCTATACTCGGGACCGCAGCCTATCGGACCCGGTGCGGAGTCGAGACCAGACACTGGCGAACGGTAAATGCATGCGGTTGCAAGCTGTTTTGTCGAAGTAAAATGGTCAAATGATAAATGCTGCATATATTCAAGGGTAGTTTCAGACACTTGCATGAAATTACGGGCTGGTTAGTCCTGTGTCACACTGCCGCGGCAGACCTTAGTTAGCCTCAGTCACCAGCTACCAGTGAAGACTATAGTCAAAATACAGCTTGTTGTAGGCCTATTCAGCCTACCCGTTCAGTAGCGCTAGGACCTCGCTAACAAGCAAGACTTCGCGAGATTACGTGAGATATTGCCGTGTATTTTAAATGAGAACATGTGACTTTGACTAGGATTTTGCAAGGTCCTAGCGTCTACTGAACGCACGCCAGCTTTGCGCCAAGACTACCCTTAGGCCTAACTGGTCGCTGGCCACAAACACAAAAAACACGAAAATTGAACAAAGTTTCTTTTTTGTAGCAACGTTTGTCAAAATGTATCAACGTTAAATCTTCACAAATTACAAAGTAGCCGATTGAACATGCCTTTCAGTTCAGCAAAAGTCGACATTGTAGGTGCCGCCAGAAATGAG
>NMRA01000276.1:487344-502444 GCA_002633005.1 Phoronis australis
GGGGTTCAACAAACCATGAAGAATTGTTCTTTCTCCCAATACCATTCACGGTGTCCTGTTACGGCGACTTCGTAAGAAATTCGCAGTCAAAGACCAAAAATGTTCACAAAAAGCCCCCACACACGTTCTCCCTAGGCCCGTCGAGGTCAAGGACGGTACGGAAATTGCCGCTTTGTCGCGTAAAGTCACGATGTCGCCACTTCCGTAACTCACCGGCAATTTCCGTAACCGTCCCAATTTTCAAATATTGTGCATTAAATATGCACAGATATTCCAGAGCAGACTTTTAGGGAAATACAAAACTGTGTTTCTGGTAAAGAATAATGTATGCCAAAAATAAAACACTTTAATTAGGACATATCATTATCAAAATTGAAAATTTTAGATCCATATCATCTGTGTATTATTATACCGTAATCATTCGGGTTAACGCCCATGCTCAGTTAACCGCCCATCCCCGACTTTAAGTGAATTTTTCGATTTAACCGCCCACTGCTCGGTTAACCGCCCTCTCCCGATTTTTGAAGATTTCCAGTTAAGCGCCCACCTCTCGGTTAAGCGCCCATCCCCAACTTTTAAAGAAGGAAGATTTAGGTTTATGTTTGCTATGGACGGCTGAAGTGAAGCACCCGTGGAATTTCAAGTCCGAAGTGTCATACCTTGTAGTATTATATGTAGTGTATTGGGGACGATCAGAAGCTGAGGACGCCTGTGGTTCCGAGTATGATTGTTGTGTCGGGATTTAGATTGCCAGGTAAGATTAACCGCCCAGGGCGGTTGTCTGTCGTAATAAGCACCCATGTTCGGTTAACCGCCCATCCCCTACTTTAGGTGGATTTTCGATTTAACCGCCCACTGCTCGGTTAACCGCCCTCCCCCGATTTTTTGGATTCGCCAATTTAACCGCCCAGGGCGTTAACCTGAACGATTACGGTATGTTATTTTTGACTTTCATTTCCATTCTGACAGTTGGGGTATGAGCCACAGATTTTCTTCTTGACTTTTTTCCATTTGTGTTGGAAATAAATTGTTTGTTGGAATTAAATGTGTATGTATTTCAGGCTTTCTAGATAATCTATAGTTTGATTTTCATTTTTTTTGTAATTTTGTATCGTAATTATAAGAATTGAAAATATTTTTTAGGTCTCCTTGCAGCAAATCAAGAATAAGTTCCTGCCACTCACACTGCATTATCTTTATTATTTTAATTTTAAAAATATCTTTTGTTGTATGTAATTGCCTTCATTGTTGATGCTGAAATAGATGTCAGGCATTGCTTAAGATGAGTGCGTTTTGCCAACACCACACAACAGGGCACCTTGTGGTACTAATGTTTACTTTAGATCTGTTGAGGTATGGTTTAGATTGAAATGTGTATTTAGGGCCGTAAAAATTTCCTCTTTTTTGTCTCGGGTCATTCCATGCCCTGCTGTATCTCCTAAACCCCTTGGAAGATCTTATTGAAATTAGGCAGGTGTGCTCCTATAGGGTTGACGACAGAGGGCGAAGAGTTTCGGACCGACCCGAATGCCTTTGTGCCCCCTAGTGGCAATTTTTATGTGCCCACATATTTATATGTGGATGCATTATGCCGTCATCTCCGTCCGTTGGTCCGTCTGTCCGGGCGGCGTCCGGCATCCGCTGCTATATCTCCAAAACCCTTTGACATACGTTCATGAAATTTGGCACATATGTTCCATTCATGAATGGGATGGCATGAGCGAACTTTTGGACGGATCCGAGTACTGGTGTGTCCCCTAGTGGCAATTTTAGTTTTTTACGCTTACCTTCGTATCTTCAAAAGTTCGGATTTTCATGAAATTTGGTATGTAGGCACCTATTAATGAGGTGACGCTATCCTCCCATTTTCAGATAGATTCGATGTAGTTTGCGCCACCTAGTGGCCATTTTTACTGTTTTCGAGTCTGTTTTTTTGCGTCCACCCCTGTATCAACCAAACCGCTGAAAGGATGATTGTGAAAATTGGCATGTGTGTGCTTACTATAAAGAGGATGGTTGACGATGATTTTCCGACGATTTCGATTACTGTGGTGCTTCCTAGTGGCAGTTTTGTTTTTTTTGCGCCTATGGCTGTATCTTCTAAACCGTTCGCAGGATCTTTACTTAATTTAGCAAGTGTATTTATATGATGTTGACTACGGATGACGACGACTTTCGGTCAGATCTGATTACTGCTGTGCCCCCTAGTGGCAATTTTAGTTTTTTATGTTTAACTCGGTATCTTCAAAGGTCCTCAACAGATTTTCATAAAATTTTAAATATAGGCATCTATTGGTGTGATGACGCTATCTTTCTGTTTTTGGATGGAATCGAGGTATTTTGCACCACCTAGTGGCCATTTTTGCTGTTTTCAAATCTTGTTTTTGGTGTCCATCACTGTATAAACCAAATCATTTGAAAATTGGCATATATGTTCTCAGTGTGAAGACGACCTTCGATGATGGTGACTGACTACTGTGGCACCTCCTTATGGTTTTGTTTTGCGCCCATAGTTGTATCTCTTAAACCTACTGCAGGATATTTACTAAATTTATTAAGCGTATTTATATGAAGATAACAACAGACGACGACGACTTTCAGGCGGATCCAACGGACAATGTGACCACTGGTGGCATTTTCATTTTATTCTGTTTTCCTTTGTTTCTCTGAAGTTGCTTGACCGATTTTTATGAAATATGGCATGTTCCTGTTTTTGGATGGATTGCACGTTTTTGCGCCATCTAGTGGCCATTTTTATGATAAAAATAAATAACCTAAAAATACACCATTTGCAATGCATTCGTGGGCGCATTTCAACTCTCCGCGTTGCGCTTGTAGTTTTTTACGTTTGCCTCTGTATCTTCAAAGGTCCTCCACCGATTTTCATGAAATTTGGCACATTGGCATCCATTAAAGAGTTGACGCTATCCTCCCGTTTTTGGATGGGTTCGAGGCATTTTGCGCCATGTAGTGGCCATTTTTTCTATTTTTGAGTCGGTTTTTTGGTGTCCGCCCCTCTGTCAACCAAACCACTCTAAAGATGATTGCGAAAATTGGCATGCATGTTCTTACTATGAGAGGACGGTTGACGATGATTTTCTGATGACTTTGACTACTGTGGCACCTCCTAGTGATAGTTTTGTTTGTTTTTGCGCCCATGGCTGTATCTTCTAAACGCTCTTCGGGATCTTTATTAAATGTTGACAATGGACGACGACTACTTTCGGACAGATCGGACTACTGGTGTGCCCCCTAGTGGCAATTTTTTTTACGTTTGCCTCTATATCTTCAAAGGTCCTTAACCTATTTTCATGAAATTTGTCACATAGGCATCCATTAATGAGGTGACGCTAGCCTCTCGTTTTTGGATGGATAAGAGGCATTTTGCGCCACCTAGTGGCCATGTTTACTGTTTTCGAGTCTGGTTTTTGTCGTCCGTTGCTCCATCAACCGAACCACTCTAAGGATGATTTTGAAAATTGGCATGTATGTTCTTATTATTAAGAGGACGGTTGATGATGATTTTCCGAATACTTTGACTACTGTGGTGCCTCCTAGTGGTAGTTTTTTGTTTTTGCGCCCGTGGCTATATCTCCTAAACGCTCTACAGGATCTTTAGTAAATGAAGCAAATGTGTTTATATGAAGTTAACAACAGAAAACGATGACTTACAGACGGGTCCGACTAACACTGACACCTAGTAGCAAATTCAAATTTTCTGTTTTCCTGTTTCTCTGAATTTCCTTGACGAATTTTCATGAATTTTTTTGATTAGCTTTTTTAAAGAAACGGTGACATTTTCCGGTTTTCATATGGATTCGACATATTTTGCGCCATCTAGTGGCAATTTTTACTATTTTTTGGTCTGTTTTTGCAGTCTTCCCTCTGTCAACCAAACCACTCTTAGGATGATTGTGAAAATTGGCTTATATTGTTAGTGTGAAGAGGACGGTTGACGATGATTTTCCTTTTTCAATTACTATGGCGCCTCCTAGTGGCAGTTTTTTGCGCCCTTAGCTGTATCTCCTAAGCCCCCTGAAGAATGTTTGTTAAATTTAGCAAGTGTATTGATGTTACGTTGTCAAGGGAAGACGACAGCTTTCAGACGGATCTGATGAACCTTTGTCCCCCTGGTGGCAATTTCATTTTTTCTGTTTTACTAAAGTTTCGTAACAGATTTTCATGAAATGTGGTAAATAGCTTTCTGTTAAAAAGCGGTGACATTTTCCAGTTTTTTATGGATTCAAAATATTTTGCACTATCTAGTGACCATTTTTATGATACAAATAAATACCCTTGAAGAACACCGTTTGCTGTGCATTCGTGGGTGCATTTCAATGCTCCGCGTTGCTCTTGTTACTATTATCATTAATGTATGTGGTTACAGTGGACATTCACTTACTTTTCAATTTGTTGACAGGCATTTAAAGACTCTGACAGGGACATCACTCCGTTCATTCATCGAATGATTCTCACATCGCCATTCAAGTCCTTCTTCGTAGACACTGGCACCATGAACATGGCCCCGCCTCTTGATGATGGCACCTGTCAATCAGGGGAGGAGATCAGTCCATGTGACACTAAAATAGACTTGAACACATCCATTCTTGGTGAGCTACCCAGTGAAATCATTAAGTATAAGGCGAGGAGATCATTGACCACACCCAACTCGGCAAGTCTGTCCAATCTTAGAGATCTTCGCCTGGCAACCAACAAGGCAACTTCATTTGTTCGCTCAAGTCTGGAAAATATTTTTGGTGCAACGTTCTCCTCATTGAAAAAGGCCTCGAGGTGGGTTTGTGACGAACAAGAATTTGGCTTAAAATAAAGGTCTTGCATGGTTTTACAACATCTTCAAAGCCTCTGCACAATATTGTTACATGACGCTAAATAAAGACCCTTACAATAATCTTTGCAATAACCTTTGCTATAACCAGGCTGCCTTTTTGGGGACTCTTGTGGGGTATTTGTTGAGGTTGTAGACTGCTGTGGAGTCTAACCGGTTCGTTGCTAGCTAGATGGAGATAAAAACTGACTACATCGATTGAAGGCTGTAAGAACACACAGTTTATTGGCTCTAACTACAGTATACATATATATATGTGTGTGTATGTGTGTGTGTGTGTGTGTGTGTGTGTGTGTGTGTGTGTGTGTGTGTGTGTGTGTATATGTATATGTATATGTATATATATATATATAGCAACTCAAAATATGTGTGGGTTTTGGGTGTATTTGAGTCAGTTCCTGTGACGTCAACACAAATAATAAACTTTTGTGAATGAAATTCCACAATCTCGTCCTGGCATACCATATATGGAAATTGACTTGTTTACCAGACACCCAGATGCACTAAAACAACAACATTGATATGCTGAGGTCACTACTCACAGGAACTATTATGTAACAAGGCATCACAGGCTGTAGTGATGGCATGTCATGCAGTCCTTCATGCCTGTTGTTGGGTCCTTTGGCATGAAATATAATCACAAAACTTAAATTGAATTTGATACTTGTCATAATGGTTGACTCAGAAATCAAGTGTGGTAATATTTACAATGTATTTCATTGGAATTAGGATTGAAATCATTTGTTATTTAGTTCTTTAAATTTAATGTCTTCTTTATAGAAGTTACACTTATTGTGATGTAGTGGGCAATGATTTTACATTTGTTCACAACTGTCACGTTTTTCTCTGTGTGTGTGGCGCAGGTGGTTACTGACTGGTGTGACGATAGGCTGAAACATGGTTAATCTCAGTCGTACGTTCACAAGCCTACTCAAACAAAACGTCCGACGTAATGTCTGTTCTACGCTCCAGCCAGTGCTGCGAAGCCTTGACTTGTGATGAACTTCTGAGACTCTTCCAGCATCTGTTACACTCATGGATTCAATAACCTGCTGTCTCTATAGATGGCTCTCTGTTTACTATCGCTGTAGCTGCTGATTCTCTTCAGTGCAACTCAACTGTAACTCCCTTGTAAATAACTTTGACTATCACCTGACTCACAAACCCGTGCTTGGGAACTTATAACTCATGCAATGTTCTAGAAATTTTCACCAATTCAAATGCATTCTAGAACTTTCCGGAATCTACCCAATCATTCTACTACGCTCTAGAATGTTTCAGATTACATTAATCACTTACATGCTAGAATCTTTTAGAATGTTCCATGTTGTTCTTTGGTAAACAAATTAGATCATTACTGTACTGACTTCAGGGGTCATGCCAATCAATAACTATCTACAAAACACAAACAGAACAATAGAGCAAAATAATAAAACTAAGAACAGTGTCAGTCCACACCTGGCAGCAACAGATACTTTTATTTTTATGCACCCACATATTTATATGTGGACGTATTAGGCCGTCATCTCTGTCCATCCGTCCGGGCAGCGTCCATCTGGCATCCAGCATCCGCTGCTCTATCTTTAAAACCCTTTGACATACATTCATGAAATTTGGCAGATATGTTCCAGTCATAAATGGAACAGCATGAGCGAACTTTCGGACGGATCCGACTACCTGTGTGCCTCCTAAAGGCAATTTTAGTTTTTTACGCTTACCTTTGTATCTTCAAAAGTCCTGAATGGATTTTCATGAAATTTGGTATGTAGGCACCTATTAGTGAGATGACGCTATCCTCCCATTTTCAGTTGGATTCAAGATGTAGTTTGCGCCACCTAGTGGCCATTTTTACTGTTTTCGAGTCTGTTTTTTTGCGTCCACCTTTCTATCAACCAAACCGCTCAAAGGATGATTGTGAAAATTGGCATGTATGTGGTTACTATGAAGAGGACGGTTGATGATGATTTTCCGACGATTTCAACTACTGTGGCACCTCCGAGTGGTAGTTATTTTTTGCGCCTATGGCTGTATCTCCTAAACCGTTCGCAGGTTCTTTACGAAATTTAGTAAGTATATTTATTTGATATTAATGTCAGAATATAATCTGACAGTATTATTAGTTGTATTGTTTTGTTTCGTTATTCAGTTTGATTGTCATGACCCCTGAGTTAAGTACAATGATGATGTAATTTGTTTACTACAGAATAGTATGGAACTTTCTAGTAGACAGAGTTCAGTAGTGATGACATGTAATTTGTTTACTGCAGTATAGTGTGGAACTTTCTAGAAGACTCTAGCATGACAGTGATTAATGCAGTCTGGAATATTCTAGAGACTAGTATATGGTTGTAGAATGATTGGGTAGATTCAGGAAAGTTCTAGAATGTGCTTGAATTGATGTAAAGTTCCAGAACAATTCATTAGGCTATAAATACACTAGCACGGCTTTGAGTTAGGGAGATCAAGTAAATTCAATGAAGTTAATCAGGAGAACTACAGTTGAGTTGCAGTGAAGAGAATCAGCAGTTACAGCGATAGTCAATAGAGAGCCAGCTATAGAGACAGCAGGTTATTGAATCGACGAGTGTAACAGTTTCTGACATGTCTCAGAAGTTCATCACAAGTCAAGGCTTCGCAGCACTGGCTGGAGCATAAACAGACATTACGTCGGACGTTTTGTTTGAGTAGGCTTGTGAACGTACGGTCCGGATTAATAAAGGATTAACTCGAACCAGTCTTCAGTCAATCATCGCACCAAAAGCTATTAGCACCGGTCTGTAACAACCTGCGCCCACCCACACACGGGGTAAAACGTGACAGTTAACAACGGACGATGACGACTTTTGGACAGATCCAACTATCTGTATGCCCCCTAGTGGCAATTTTATTTTTTACGTTTACCTTTGTATCTTCAAAAGTCCTTAACAGATTTTCATGAAATTTAATATGTAGGCACCTATTAGTGAGATGACGCTATCCTCCGGTTTTCAGATGGATGTGACGTACTTTGCACCACCTAGTAGCCATTTTTACTGTTTTCGAGTCTGTTTTTTGCGTCCACCCCTCTATCAACCAAACCACTCAAAGGATGATTGCTAAAATTGGCATGTATGTGCTTACTATAAAGAGGACGGTTGATGATGATTTTCCTACGATTTCGACTACTGTGGCGCCTCCTAGTGGCAGTTTTGTTTTTGTTGCACCTTTGGCTGTAACTCCTAAACCGTTCGCAGGATCTTTACCTAATTTAGCAAATGTATTTATATGATGTTGACTACGGATGACGACGACTTTCAGACAGATCTGACTACTGCTGTGCCCCCTAGTGGCAATTTTAGTTTTTTACGTTTAACTCGGTAGCTTCAAAGGTCCTCAACAGATTTTCATAAAATTTAAATATAGGCATCTATTGGTGTGATGACGCTATTTTCCTGTTTTTGGATGGAATTGAGGTATTTTGCACCACCTGGTGGCCATTTTTTGCTGTTTTCAAATCTTGTTTTTAGTGTCCACCCTTGTATCAACCAAATCATTTGAAAATTGGCATATATGTTCTCAGTGTGAAGACGACCTTTTATGATGGTGACTGACTACTGTGGCGCCTCCTAGAGGTAGTTTTGTTTTGCGCCCATATTTGTATCTCTTAAGCCCACTGCAGGATCTTTACTTAATTTTAGTAAGTGTATTTATATGAAGATAACAACAGACGACGACTTTCAGGCAGATCCAACGGACACTGTCCCCACTAGTGGCAATTTCATTTCATTCCATTTTTCCTTTGTTTCTCTGAAGTTCCTTGACAGATTTTTATGAAATATGGCATGTTCCTGTTTTTGGATGGATTGTATGTTTTTGCGCCATCTAGTGGCCATTTTCATGATACAAATAAATAACCCTAAAAGCACACCATTTGCAGTGCATTCGTGGGCACATTTCAATGCTCCGCGTTGCTCATGTCTCATTTGTCATTGTTTATTTAATACTATTACCTAGTTATTGTTTACAGAGTATGTGTTACATCTCCCCAGACATGACTGTCTTTACCCTTTGCTTGACCACCATGATTTAGTATGTGTTACAGCTCCCCAGACATTGGCAGCGTTCACATGACTGTCTTTCCCCTTTGCTTGACCAGCATGATTTAGTATGTGTTACAGCTCCCCAGACATTGGCAGCGTTCACATGACTGTCTTTACCCTGTGCTTGACCACCATAATTTAGTATGTGTTACAGCTCCCCAGACATTGGCAGCGTTCCAATGTCTGTCTTTACCCTTTGCTTTACCAGCATGATTTAGTATGTGTTACAGCTCCCCAGACATTGGCTGCTTTCACATGTCTGACTTTCTTTACCCTTTGTTTGACGAGCATGATTTAGTATTCATCATTAACTAGGTATCGTTCACGGAGTTTCTCTCTCTCTCCTTTCAGCTCCTCAGACGTCGACGGCATTCACATGACTGGATCCACCCCTCGACTGACTAGTGCCAACAGTTTCAACAGTGTCACCAACTGTAGGTCAATGGGCTCGAGCCCCTTGGACGTGTATGGCTCGAGCCCCTTGGACATGTATGGCTCCAATGAGGCAATGGCTGATCAACTGGATGAGTTTGAGAGACAGCTGTCATACGAGATGCCCGCCCACGACATGCAACTACTTTATCAGCATCAGGAGTTCTCATTGTCACACCTCTCAGTGACCATGTTGGAGGTACATCATTCTCAGTATTGTGTCATGGTCACACCTCTCAGTGACCATGTTGGAGGTACACCACTCTCATTGATGTCTCATAGTGGCTGTGCTCCTATTTTATACCTATTGTATTAAAGGCGATATTTTCTCAAATGAGGCAATATTATTTAGTCTCAAAGTGTGCGGAACGGTTCTGCACTTTTTTAATATCCACTTAGGGCCATAAAAAATGCTATGTAACAAATCTATACCTTATCCTAAACATGTTTACAATGTTACATTTTTATTTCCTCAATTAGCATTTTCTTAATTAGAAGTTCAATTTTTGCCTTGCGGAATATTACGCACTGAGTGCGGAATATTCCGCAAGTGTGCGGAATATTACGCAGATTTTGCGAAATATTACGCACTGCGTAAGTTTTGTGGAATACTGTGACTTGAGAAATATTATGTATATTTTGTGGAATAATAATCAAAATAATAATTATTTTTAAAAATCAATGTGAAAGTTCCAGAAGGGTTCCACAAACAGAAAAGTTTAGTACAGGACTAAAATTTTTAATGTTCTCCCGGCCCAATAAACATGAATTACATTCCATTCTCAATAGTACTTGAGAGTATAATGTGCCCACTCTCAATAATATATTAATCAATGTGACGGTTGCAGAAGGGCTCCACATGCGGAAAGGTTCCGCAAACAGAATACTTTTTTGGAGAACACAATTTTTTAAATTCTCATGACCAATAAAGTTAAAATGCATTCCATAATCAATACCACTTGAAAGTATCAATTTGATAATCCTAATAATAATTACTTGATCAATGTGACAGTTGCGGAACCATTCCGCATGCGGAAACGTTCTGTATGGGGAGCGATTTCCCAAACAGAATGGTTTTGCTGGGTATTTGATTTCACCAATCAACTTAAAATGCATTACATTATCGATGCCANAAGTATCAATGTGACAATCCTAATAATAATTACTTGATCAATGTGACAGTTGCGGAACCATTCCGCATGCGGAAACGTTCTGTATGGGGAGAGATTTCCCAAACAGAATGGTTTTGCTGGGTATTTGATTTCACCAATCAACTTAAAATGCATTACATTATCGATGCCACTTGAAAGTATCGATGTGACAATCCTAACAGTAATTAGTTGATCAATGTGACAGTTGCGGAACCGTTTCGCATGCAGAACCGTTCCGCAAACAATACTTTTGTGATCCTCACATGTTTTAAAAAAAATTTCTTGCACATTTCAGTTGAAATATACTCTATTCTCAATAGCATATGGAAATATCAATGTGTCAACATGAGCAATGATTAATCAGTGGGGAACTTGCTGAATGGTTTGTGATGCAGAAACCTACCACAAGCAGACTCGGGGAAAAATCGACATATTGTTTATGCCATTTTGCCACTTTTACTAGAACCTTAGAACAAGCCACAAAATATTCAAATCTTACCGTGCAACAAGCATTAAACATAAAAGTATCAGAACTTCAAACCTGACAATGATTAATTAATAAAAGTGACAGTTGCGGAATCGTTCTGCAAGCGGAATCATTCCGCATGGGGAGCGTTTTCCCAAACAGAATGGTTTTGCGGGGTATTTGTTTTGCTCAATGAATTTAAAATGCATTCTATTATCAATGCCACTTGAAAGTATCAATCTGACAATCCTGACAATAATTAGGTGGTCAATATGACAGTTACGGAACCATTCCGCAAACAATGGTTTTGTGGAGCTCACATTTTTTTAAATTGATGCTTGCGAATTAAAGTTGAAATACATTCCATTGTCAATAACACATGGACATATCAATGTGTCAACATGAACCATAATTAATCAGTGGGGAACTTGCTGAATGGTTTGTGTTGTAGAAACCTACCTCCAGCTGACTCGGGGAAAAATTGACATTTTGATTATGCCATTTAACTGCTCATGGTAGAGTTTAACACAAGCCAGGAAATATTCAAATCTTAATGTGCAAAAAGCATAAACATGAATGTATCAGAATTTCTACCCTAACAATAATTATTTCATAAATGTGAGTTGCAGAACCGTTTCGCACGCGGAACAATTTTCCACACAGAATGGTTTTGCGGGGTTTTTGTTTTGCCCAAAAGTTCAAATGCATCCCATTCTCAATACCACTTGAAAGTTTCAACGTGACAATCCTAACAATAATTAGTTGATCAATGTGACTGTTGCGGATTTGTTCCGCACAAGCAGAATGGTTCCAGAAACAATGGCTTTGTGGAGCTCATCCTCATTATTATGTTCACATTCGATCATCGTTTAGTACAGACAATTTACACTTATTAACAAAAACATGAACTTCACAACATTTCTTTTCACTTACATCTCTTCATTTGCTTGCATAACTTTTGAAAAATATATGGACAGTTCTCAAGAGACAACTGGAATCTTAAAACTAATTCTAAGGCCTGGGGACACAATTAAAAAGTCAGGTACTTGTNTAAACTTGTTCTCGCTTTCGTGCAACCCCATTTCCTCATCCTGGCCACCATTCCCATACGTTTCTTCATAGTATTCGTTCAATTCTTGCTCTTAATCGTCGTCACTTTCAAATTCCCTGGTCTCCGCCATTGTTCAATGCTAGTCACTGATCTCTTGTGTTCAACCCATGACGTCACATGGCGGGAAATGTGAAAATTGGCAAAATTGAAAGAAAAATCAAAATTTTGAGCTAATTACACAAAATAAACATGGGTTTAGCTAAATTTTACGTCATACATTTAGTCTGTGGCCACTGGTAATTCAAAATGTGCAAAAATCCATGGCGTGTACTGTTTAAGGCAGACTACAAGAACTGGCAAGGGCACCCCACACCACTTTCACTAATTCTGGTGATAACATTAATGAGAGTGAAAAAAAAATAACATTGCAAGTGACAAATGAACTACTAGCCTGTTGTGAAACTGATTGATGCTGATGAATCTAGACTTTCATATGGATCAGATATGCAGTTCATGATATCTAATGGTGGTTGACCATCCCCATTTCACTTCAAAACCAGTACTATCCCCATAGTGGTATCCAGTTATGTAATCGAATTAGCTAGCTCAGACCAAGCCTGATAACATCAGTTAATACCCTGCATTGTTGGCTTTGCCAGGTCTACTAAAGAACTGCTTGAGAATAGACAGTCACTCACCAAGAGGGATAGTAAATTTAAGCAACTAATCATATATTCCTAACAATGTTTATGCACACTGCTAGGTCATTGTTCATTTTTTCTTAGAACTTGACCATTTAATTCTAATGCAATCACCTTAGAATTAAAGTATTTTAGGTGCATAATAACTTATTAAACTTTAAGTTCATTCTATGCTGGATTTTTCATGGACATTTTTCATACCAGTATAAGCAACTGTAGTACCCAAAACAGTGAACAAGTTTGTCACAAAAGCACTGTATTCTCTAGATTCAATTCATGTGTTATATTTGAGGATTCTTTTGGCCTGAAATTTGTTGTTCTGTCTTTAATAAATTTGTATTTTTTTCTTTTCTTTGTTTGCACTTTTACTTTTTACAATCTTTAAACCTCTGCTTTACACCATTGCTTTTCACCAGGTTCCTTATTTCTGGGTGTACAATCTCAAAATCTCTGAATCAAAGTTTAACTGTTATAAACCAGTTGACACACTGGCTGGTTGACCTCCAAGCTGTATTGACCATTTATTGCTCTGTTTGGATCACATTACCATGCAGAGGACAACAGGAGACCGGCAATTTAACTTCAGTGCCTAAGAAAGATTTCCTACACCTTGGCTAGAGTGATAGGGTCTCTATACATTGAAGCAAAGATTCCTCAATTTATAACGCAATATGGTGGAACAGTAAAATTTTATTTTGTCAAATTTTTCAACAAAAGTAAAAAGGATGAAAACATTTACTTCGCTACTTGTTAAACTGGAAAATGGCAACTTTGGCAATTGTTTTTGTTCTAAATTGTGGAATCTGCTGATATAACAAGGAGAACCCAAAACTACGGCAGCCGCATTTTTGCACATCCAAACTTATCAATGTGTCAACATGAACCATAATTAATCAGTGGGGAACTTGCTGAATGGTTTGTGATGCAGAAACCTACCTCAAGCAGACTCGGGGGAAAAATCGACATATTGTTTATGCTATTTTACTGCTTTTGGTAGAACCTTAACACAAGCCACGAAATATTCGAATCTTAACGTGCAACAAGCATTGGACATAAAAGTATCAGAATTTCTACCCCAATCATAATTAATTATTAAAATTGATAGTTGCGGAACCGTTCCGCATGCGGAACCATTCCGCAAACAATACTTTTGTGATCCTCACTAGTTTAAAAAAAATTTTCTTGCACATTTCAGTTGAAATATACTCTATTGTCCATAGCATATGGAAATGTCAATGTGTCAACATGAACAATGATTGATCAGTGGGGAACTTGCTGAATGGTTTGTGATGCAGAAACCTACCTCAAGCAGACTCGCGAAAAATTGACATCTTGTCTATGCCATTTTACTGCTTTTGGCAGAACCTTAACACAAGCCATGAAATATTCAAATCTTAACGTACAACAAGCATAAAACATAAAAGTATCAGAATTTCTAACCTAACAATAATTAATTAATAAAAGTGACAGTTGCGGAACATTTCTGCATGCGGAACCGTTCCGCAAACTATAGTTTTGTGGAGCTCACAATTTCTTACCTATAAGGTTGAAATATATTCTATTCTCAATAACACGTGAAAATATCAATGTGTCATCATGAGCAATAATTAATCAGTGGGGAACTTGCTGAATGGTTTTTGATGCAGAAACCTACCTCTAGCAGACTCAGGGAAAAATTGATATCTTGTCTCTGCCATTTTACTGCATTTGGTAGAATGTTAATACAAGATACGGAATATTCAAATGTTAATGTGCAACAAGTATGAAACATAAATGTATAAGAACTTGTACCGTAACAATAATTAACTAATAAACGGGACACTTGCGGAACCGTTCCGCAGGATGTCAATTTTATATTGCAACGGCTTCAATATTTCCCGGTTAAATGGTTTTCTTACATCAGTGTTAGAGCACATTTTTCCATGATTTTTGGGTACCTCAGAATTGGCTTCTATGCAAAAATTTAATCGAAAAAAATTAATTTTTAAATTTTTTTTCTTTAATGTCCTGTGTATGTGCAATGACATGAGCAAAAAAGTAAGGTCCCCGAATTAGTTTTCAAGCTACAGGTATCTTATCTCAAACAGAAAATTCACTTTCTCAAAAATATGCTAAATTTCACAACTACAGCTTTGATTCACCACATGATGATTTTGCCCTATTGATGGGAATGTGAAAAACGTAAGTTAAAGGGAATAAACTAACGAAACAAATTTCATCGTAAATGAATTAAAATTTGCTGGTGTACAACGAATTAAGATGCACACATGTATAGTGTGTGCACTATTGTTTGTTAACGAATTTATTTACGAATGAGTAGAAAGTAAAAATAGCAAAGTACTATTTGAATGACCACGTGATTCAACAGCCTAAA
>NMRA01000276.1:507183-529207 GCA_002633005.1 Phoronis australis
CCCACAATTGCACCGCATACGGTATCCTTCTAGGGTTGTTTATTGGTACCATAAAGTGGCCAGTAGAGGGCATACTTTGCAAAATGGAAAGGCATGGTCATTGTCTCCTCAATAGGCTAGGGGCAAAATGTGAGTAATCTTCATAATACAAGCACATCCTATACACCAGTTGCTTAAAGCACCACAGAAACATAGAATTAAAAACAAATTTACCAACATACGAGATTAGCACAGCATTAGAATGCCAGAAACAAATTTCTACTTGGAACTTTTCCTTCATAGTCACGAAGTAACACAAAGTATACACCTGAAGACCTATGAAAATACAGAGGTCAATGTAAAATACTAAAATTGCCACTAGAGGCAAATACTAAAATTGCCACTAGAGGCATACCGGTACTCAGAATCATCCTAAAGTCGTCATCGTCCGTTGTTAACATCATATAAATATACTTACACAATTTCGTAAAGATCCTGCGAACGGTTTAGAAGATACAGCCATAGGCGCAAAAAAAACAAAACTGCCACTAGGAGGCGCCACAGTAGTCGAAATCTTCGGAAAATCATAGTCAACCGTCCTCTACATAGTAAGCATATACATGCCAATTTTCACAATCATTCTCTGAGCGGTTTGGTTGATAGAGGGGTGGATGCTCAAAAACAGACTCAAAAACACTAAAAATGGCCACTAGGTGGCGCAAACTATGTCAAATCCATCTGAACACGGGAGGATAGTGTCATCTCACTAATAGGTGCCTACATACCAAATTTCATGAAAATCCGTTAAGGACTTGTGAAGATACAAAGGTAAGCGTAAAAAAATTAAAGTTGCCACTAGGGGACACACCGGTAGTCGGATCCGTCCAAAAGTCGTCATCTTCCGTTGTTAACATCATATAAATATACTTACACAATTTCACCATTCACGGTGTCCTGTTCCGGCGACTTCGTAAGAAATTCGCAGTCAAAGAACAAAAATGTTCACAAAAAAACCCGCGCACGTCCATCGGTTGCCGCTCGAGGTCAAGGACGGTACGAAAATTGCCGGTGAGTTACGGAAGTACCTAACGTGAAATCATGCAACCGACTTTCGTGTTGAGGAAGGTCACTTACTGCACCGTCTTGTGACCATACGACTGTGGAATCAATTGTCACTATTTTCCAAGCTTAATGATGTTTAGCCTTTCATCTCAAGGTGTCCCATTTCAGAAAGAACCCTCTCTCGGTGGAGCAGAAATGTCTCTTTGTCCTCTATACATGTAAATCGAACACTGCCAAGTAGGCCCATTCACGAGGGAGGTGAGATTCCAAATTCATCAAAAAACACAAAACATTCGTGCAAAGTACAGCAGTATCAAGACATTCCACCCAAACAACCAAAAATCTGAAAAAATATAGTAGGATTGACTGCCATCGAAAGGGTGTTTTGAACGTTGCCGAACCGCTATTTGTTAATTACACAAAAAGGACTATATCCGATGGTTAGTTTTAGAATAACGTTACTGTTTCCCATATCACAAGAATAGTATCTCTTTTGAAAACGGTTACTCTGAGTTGTTGTAAGGATTTCCCACATGTGCAAAACACAACTGCCAAGGCTACCATTGGGGGTGACGTGTACATGTCGAACGAGTGTACTCAAATACTCGCAATAATAAACAAATATTTCACCACTTTTTGAGCTCAACTTCAACTCGTGATCCGTTATATAGGTACCTCAGAAATGAGGTAAAATACACCTTAATGTGAATGCCCAGTCTCCCATTTTCCCCAGGTTCGTCAAAAATCTGCGAGCATGCGGAAAATGCTTATAAAATTCCGTTTTGATCGACAAATTCGTTGGTTTCTGATTTACATGTTTGTTTATCTACGAAAACCGACAAGTTAATAGATGACTTTTGGCAATAACAAGCTAATCTTTTAAGAAATTATTACTATTCGGGAATTAAGTTGAAGCCTGAATATGGAAAAACTCTGTAATCCGATCCCCAAATAGTAAATTGCACTTGGACGCTTTTTGCCTATCTAAATTAACTCTCAAAAACATTGACGAAATTTGGAAACTTCCCGAATGTTTACTAACAATTCAAATGACAATAAATGCAATGCTTTCTGATTTACATGTTTATGTATCTACGAAAGTGGACTGATTGAGAGATGTTTTTTGACAATTAGAAGCTAAATCTTGTAAGAAATGACAATGCTTCAATGTACTTAGTTGCAGACCGACGTTAGGAAAATTCGACATCAGATCCCCAAATATAAAAGTACTCTAAACGAGATTTGTCTATCTGAAATAAGTCTGAAAGAAATTGAGGAATTTAGTACAGCACAACAAAGTGTACCAAAATGTTCTCACACTATCAAATGACAAGAAATTGTTTATTGGCTTAGGAACTAGATTACTGGGTTTAAGTTTACAAACTGTACATAGAAAAAGAAGTTTAAGTACTTAAACAAATAAAATCTAACTCATAGACCCAATTCATGCCGACAGGAGGCGCGTTCCAAAAGGAGGCTCGCTACAATAGCCAGCAGTGCTGTAGTGGTTGAAAATTTGAGGTAAGTAGGCACCCAGAGACCAGAGCCCACCGCATCACCTTGAGCACTGAATGTAACTTGCGGTGCGTAGCCGGGCGCTACGTTCAAATGCCAAAAGGTGGTTGGCTGCGCCTACATGCACCTACGCCCCACTGCAGTACTGCCCGACTCACAAAAATGTAGGCCTATATTGGGCTCAGGAGTGGGTGTTTAGATTATGTATTAGCTGATCTAGGATGTGGAGATAGGGGGTCCAACCGCTCATATTCGAAGCCAAAAGTAACGCCTAGAAATGATATTTGGTGGCGATTTTTAGTCGCTCGTGGGGGTGTGTCCTCGAATATTTCGATCTCCCTTTATCCACCAATGGTGTGACGCTATAAATGTTACTTTATCTTGAAGTATTAATGAAAAAATTCATTACTCGGCGAGATTATGTTACTCTGTACGCTTCATTACACGAACACGATGTTACACCGCCGCACTGATATTTTAATGAGCTGAACACTATGTACAATGTGCACACGTGCATGTGTTAATGTGTAATGCCCAAATTTGAAGTGTTGGTTTCTTGCAAGCAACTGTTCTTATTTTTTAAAGTTAGCAAAATACTAGGTACTAGTGACTGTCGTGTATTGAGTTTCTCCCAGATGTTTATTAGTTCCGGTATGACGTTTCTCCTTAACGTGTACAAATAGTTTTCTTGCATGTGTTTTAGTCACTTGGATGTCGTTTGCTTTAATGCTGAATACTTTGATAATATATTTCTTATATCATTCAATTGGTTTTATATAAGTCGTACGCCAACGACGCTACAGTGATCAGTCCAAAGATAGACTGATTATAGTTACAGAATCCTCCACAAACTTATTTTATCGCCAGTTTTGTTCTTTTCCAAGTCACATGATCTCGATATAGAACTATCAACAGTTCTGAGTTGTGAAATCCACGTTTCGGCATAAGGTTGTGGGTCAAACATGGAAAGCGGTGGACCATTGTCAAACAGCAAGCTGGAAGTGGTTTCTAATAGCGAACAAGAGCGAAAGCCTGTTACTATCCGATTCATTCAAATTCAGCTATACTGCAAGGAAGAATCTAATACAGAGGTCCAGTTATCGCAGAGCACTTGGTAGCTTGTTTACTCTAACCGTTTCCTCCATTTCTATAAACTCGCGCATTCCCCTGATTGCTGATGTGACAATCAGCCCAAACCGTTCTCAAATACGCCTGACTTCATGCTCGTCATGTCTTATCCCGGATCCCATCGTCCATGTTTTGGGGTCCAAGATGCCCAGACAAGAGCAAAATGACTGCTCATCATTGTCAAGAAAACGCTGTTCCAGGTTCAAAACAACACTTTGAAAAAACTGACCAGGGCGCATGGTCAGGGTAGTTCCTTTAAGGGTTTCCATCAGCTCCAGTGACCCACTCAAACCTCTTCTCTTTGATGCATTTCAGTGCAGTGGCGAATGCCTACACGGGATTATCAACCATAGACTTGAGGACGCGTAGTGTCCTACGAATAAGCTTGTCTGCTTGCGGTATTGTTGTGGTTCTGCATTGTGCATCTGCGCAAGATTCTGAATGAAAGTGGGACTTTCCAAGTATTGCAGTAATCCCAAAAACACACTCCAATCACTTGAATGACGGTTTCTGTCTTCACTGCCTAACTGGAAATCTTGATGTAGTGCCCTCAATGATCTCCACGTACCTTCACCGTTCTGAAACTGCTTGCCACTCCAACGAACGTCAAGCACGCGACCTATTCGAACAAACTGGCACTCAAGATCAGAAGCTGCAGCTTTCAGCTCGGCTTGATTTTTGGGTGATCCGATGTAAAGTGAATAGAGTTTGTCCATAAATACTCTGAAATGAACACACCCAGTCACCTCTGCCCCGGTATCCCCAACTGCCAACTCAAGTCTGTGGTTTAAGCAGTGCCAAGTCAAAAGTCTAGGGAAGCGTTCGCCTAATCTTGTTGCAGCTCTAGAACGTTTTCCTGTCAAGACACTGGCGCCGTCACTTGAAAATGCAACGAGATGCTCTTGTAAATATTCCATAGTAAAACGGCATTCTTGCAGACTGTTGAGAAGGACGTTTCAATGGATTCGGAAGTTTGCTAATCAAGCTCGACAAGGTCAATCATTATAACAAGAGCAACGCAGAGCGTTGAAATGCGCCCACAATTGCGCCGTATACGGTATCCTTCTAGGGTTGTTTATTGGTACCATAAAGTGGCCAGTAGAGGGCATATATGTAGTATGTTGTACTTTGCAAAATGGAAAGGCATGGTCATTGTCTCCTCAATAGGCTTGGGGCAAAATGTGAGTGATCTTCATAATACAAGCACATCCTATGCATCAGTTGCTTAAAGCACCACAGAAACATAGAATTAAAAACAAATTTACCAACATACGAGATTAGCACAGCATTAGAATGCCAGAAACAAATTTCTACTTGGAACTTTTCCTTCATAGTCACGAAGTAACACAAAGTATACACCTTAAGACCTATGAAAATACAGAGGTCAATGTAAAATATTTAAATTGCCACTAGAAGCATACCGGTAGTCAGAATCATCCTAAAGTAGTCATCGTCCGTTGTCAACATCACATAAATACACTTGCTAAATTTAGTAAAGATCCTGCAAACAGTTTGGGAGATACAGCCATGGGCGCAAAAAAAAACTGCCACAAGGAGGCGCCACAGTAATCAGTCATGGGAAATTCAGCGTCAACCGTCCTCTTCATAGTAAGGACATACATGCCAATTTTCACAATCATACTTAGAGCGGTTTGGTTGATAGAGGGGTGGACGCCAAAAACAGACTCAAAAACAGTAAAAATGGCCACTGGGTGTCGCAAACTAGGTCGAATCCATCGGAAAACGTTAGGATAGCGTCATCACACTAATAGGTGCCTACATACCAAATTTCATGAAAATCCGTTAAGGACTTTTAAAGATACAGACGTAAAAAAATAAAATTGCCACTAGGGGGCACACTGGTCGTCGGATCCGTCCAAAAGTCGTCATCGTCTGTTGTTAACATCATATAAATACACTTATTAAATATCGTAAAGATCCTGCGAACGGTTTAGGAGATACATGTACAGCCATAGGCGCAAAAAAAACAAAACTGCCACTAGGAGGCGCCACAGTGGTCCAAATCGTCTGAAAATCATTGTCAGCTGTCTTCTTTATAGTAAGCACATACATGCCAATTTTCACAATCATCCTTTGAGCGGTTTGGTTGATAGAGGGGTGGACGCACAAAAACAGACTCGAAAACTCTAAAAATGGCCACTAGGTGGCGCAAACTATATTGAATCCATCTGAAAACGGGAGGATAGCGTCATCTGACTAATAGGTGCCTACATACCAAATTTGATGAAAATCCGTTCAGGACATTTGAAGATACAAAGGTAAGCGTAAAAAACTAAAATTGCCACTAGGGGGCACACCGGTAGTCGGATCCGTCCGAAAGTTCGCACATGCCGTCCCATTCATGAATGGAACATATGTGCCAAATGTCATGAACGTATGTCAAAGGCTTTTGGAGATAGAGCAGCGGACGCCGCACGCCGGACGGACGCCGCCCGTACGGATGGACGGACGGACGGGGATGACGGCATAATGCGTCCACATATAAATATGTGGGCGCATAAAAAGTGGATCGCTACCACCAATAGATGCTCTTATGGACATGCTCAGTGCGCTTAATTTGCTTACCGTTGTCGCTTCATCGACTAACACAGTTATCTTGCTATTTTCAGCCATAACTATAATGACGATTTTTTGCGCATTTGCTTGCTTATGTGCTTGATTTTGGACGTTGCACTGAAACGAGAATGGAGCGTAACACCCAAATTCAAACCATTCAGTTTTTGAAGATTTATGACATGCTCGTGATCGGTGAACGGATGATTCATTTGAACAAGTGAATAAGCTGTTCTGAAGACTTTTTCTGTTGTAGTCTGCTCATAAGCTACAACTTTAACCAATGTATTTTCAATGGTTCTCTTAATTTTAATTTCGTCAATACTTTGAGAAATGCTGTGGACTTTAGAGCTCATATAACGACTGATTTTATTCCTGAGCGACTTAAGTTTAGCTAGTCGGGAATCTCCAGCTGCTTCTATCAGAAACTGTGTCCACTCCGAAGATTTTGATACGCCACTTCCTAGTACATTAATGCAAGAAACGCAACTCAGTTTTCCATCCTTGTGTTCCAACCAGGGATACTTTTTCTTGAATTCCATCCACTGATCGTAATTCCACACGCGTGGTCACAGTGACAAGTCATTATTTGGAACACCTGCAGATATTTACGTTTCATACGTGAAGTGATCCGTTTCCGCAATACTAGTTTCAGCAAATGAGTCACTTTCAGCAGAAAGATTTGGTCCCGTGCTTTCTGATCTCGGCATCTTCTTAAAATATTTTAGTACCGATTGGCAACCAGTTGACAGTTTCATAGCAGCACAAAATTTAAAAGCCCTCAATTAAACTTATAATTCGACAGCAATGGGTTCGTCTCGTTTGGACGAGTAACTTGATTGCAATGACCAGCTGCAGGAACCGCGTGCACTCCAAACAGCAAAGTAAGACTGATGCTGTTATTGATGTTTGCCAATACCTCATCGAAGCATGCCTGGTGGTCGCGCTCGCCGAAATGTTCGGCAACAATGCTGTCGTGAGCGTAAGAACGTATTGATGCCCTAAGCTAATCGTTTCAACACTACGCCCCACTTAAAGGCGAAGGCAATCCTTTTTCATGTCTTTTTTAGCAAAAATAACGTTCGTTGGTTATCCCAGACAAATTTTCCACTTAATTACAGCTTTTTGTAATTTAATTAATTATTCGTTCTCTACTCTGGAAGTGACGTTTTGGGAGGCAAGCATTTCGCGCCAATTTCTTTTCTGTGAGAGCTGCCGAGTCCATCATTGTTCTATCTCGGTTGTGATAAGTTCGGTCGTCGTTTGCTATTGTTTACGAGTCAGTCAACGTGCCACACTGTTGCTGCGTACTGGGATGTAGGCCTACTCATTATTGTCTCACGGACAGAGGAACAACTGTCCCATTTGCCCGAGTGTACCGCGACACACTCCCACCGGATAGTGACCTGAGCACACAAACTGCTTACACCCCCGTGTGACTCCCTCGCCAGACACCTGGCACCTTCTAAATAGCTCCAATACTTTAAACAAGTCCACAATAAACTTATCAAAGTTTGGCTCACCGAACTGTTCATTGAACGACGAACTGTACTCTTCACTGACTGGACCTGGCGTGCGTTCAGTAGACGCTAGGACCTACGCTAGGACCTAGCCAAAAGCTAGTCAAGGTCACGTGCTCTTATTTAAAATACACGGCAATATCTCGCGTAATCTCGCAAAGTCTTGCTTTTAAGCTAGGTCCTAGCGTTACTGAACGGGAGGCTGTATTCACTCCCACTACTCAACATCGCAGCAGGGCTGCTTACAGGCTTTGAGCCATAATGAGTACATCCCGGTACGCAGCAACGGTGTGGCATGTTGACTGACTCGTAAACAAAAGCAAATGATGACCGAACTTATCACAACGGAGGTAGATCAATGACTGACGCGACAGCTCTCATAGTCAGACAATATGAAAATAAATTGGCGGGAAATGCTTGCCTCCCAAAACGTCACTTCAGGAGTAGAGAACGAATATTTAGTTAAATTACGAAAAGCTGTAATTAAGTTGAAAATATGTCTGGGATAACCAACGAACCTAATTTTTGCTAAAAATGACATGAAGAAAGGTTGCCTTCGCCTTTAAACATCACGTACGGCGCGTTTAGCCGCTACCTTATAGTGTAGAAAGGTGGTTGGCTGCGCCTACGTGCGCCTACGCCCAACTACAGCACTGACGATAGCTGTGTTAGCTTATCGGCTTAGTACGTGGTGTAGGGCCGCGTTACTCGAACGGCTAGAAAAATACGGACACTCAACTGTCTGCTTTACAGTCCCTAAGGACGTTGAGATTCGGAAGCGTTGGGTCGTTGCCATACGCTGCGACGAAGGAAGATGTGTCTGTGTAAAATTTATAAATGTTTTCGAAAAGTTTAGATCAGTTGTCTGATCTCGGTTGCCAAGCATCGATAGCAACGGCCGGAGAATCTTCGGCCAGCCAGGCTCATGACTACGGGTTGAAACATGAAGCAATTTTCTTTCCAAAGCTGACAGGACCCTCAATCCCTCGATTTTGGGGCCGAGTGTCGGCCCTATTTCCCTCTCTCAAAAATAATGCAAAGTCACGCGAAATTACCCCGCGAGGCCTAAAAATTCCCCTATCGCCAAGTTCAAATCACCTGTAACCACACACGCGACAATTTGAAAGAGCACAAAATGCTACTTTAAATTGAGACAAAGCCTATGAGAGCTTGCAATCGGCGGAGGTGCTATTGATGGTGATCGGGAGGTAGATTTTCCCCTCATTCAGCGAAAAAATCTCTCAGAAGGCACAGGCACCTTTCCGCGGCCTCGGATGAACGAGGCGCCTGGAAACATTTTAGCTATGATTGCTCGATTCAGTTAACTGAATCGAGTTCTAAAACAAGTTTATGCTTTGGACGGACGAATTAGCCGATTTGATTTTAAAGTTCAACCCGATATTTGAAACTTAACGCATGAAGGTGTCGTAAGAATTATTAAAACCAAGAAAGCAGAATTGATGGTCAAATAATTTTTATTTTCATTGATGAGCCTGGTTTTTTATTTTAATTAAATATATATTTAATAACATCAAGTATTCTTTCAGATCAATGACAAATCAACTGTAAGTCGCAGTAGTCCCCACCTCACCAGGATCAGTCTATGCGGCGTCATGTTAATATTCTTGATCAACAAATTAAACCAGGTGGGACTACTTGCACTTGACAGCAAAATGCGATGAGTCACCACTGTCGAATATATCTTCAACTCGTCAACAATACGAGCAGATGACCTGGTTCGTGTAGAAAGCATTTTATCAACAATTTATGCGTAACCCTGCGTTCAGCATAATCCCTAATCCGTGACACTACGATCGCCGCAATTTGGTCATATTTACTTTTCATGTTTCGAAAATAGTTTTCCAAAACAATTATTAACCCTTTAGTCAGACAACTCTTGGACCATTGAAATGTTTTCTAATCTATTTTCCGATGTCTCTGTGTTTATTTGTAGACACATTCCAGGTTGGACTCGAAAGACCGGACATTTAACTCACGCAATGTCAACTTTCGCTTTTAAGTTGTTTATCGCAGTGAGCCTCGCTTTGGATTTTAATGTCCGCTGCGTGAATTAGGTCGCACTCCCTTGATGTTTTTAGTTTCCAGTAGTATTACGCAATGAATTATTGTTCTTAAAAACTGAATCGTTTGCTTGCATTTCCCGCGCATACTACACACACACACGCTATGCAGGCACCCAGTCTAAAATATGAGGCCTCGAATTTTTTAGGATGTGGACATGATTTCACTAAAAAAAGGAATACGGGGCTCGTTCAGGGCTATGAATTGTGCATACGCCGAATTCCTGCCTTAGAGGACTTTCGTCTCGTTTTTCTCGGACTTTCTGTTTCTTTGAGGCGGACCTTTCTGCCCATATATGGGGGGCTCTTTCGCGCTCCCCCCCCCCCACCCCTGGGTGCATGGCACACCCACGTTAAAAATAAGGTGTAACCAAGCTGTAGACCTGAGTATAATCTCAGCTACCCATGGGAACTGAATTTGAACTCCAGACGTTGAAGTGTGTACATTTTTGGAACACACATTTCCCCCACCAACCAAAAATTGGACTACCGACTGTGTTTCATCTAGGAATTCTGCAAAGCACACTGCACAAAGGCAAACATGACAGGCACCTTGGGACCTCACCTTTCCAGAAAATTACTTCAAAGAATGGCCATAATAACAAGAGAAGAGGACACCTGTTGGAACCCAAATATAGTTACTTCAGGCAGCTCCCAGCTACCCGTCAGTGCATTCTTACTCTCCGTGAAACTTTGTTGGTTCACGGTTACTCAAACCTTGATGGCTGCATCCCCGGTATTACCCCGCCCACCTTTGGCGGACGTGAGGGGTTCGGCCGGGTAGGCTACAAATGGTGACATCCAGAGAACGCGGGAGGTGAGGTGGCGATAGCAAGGGGGTAGGTTGGCGTAGTCAAATTATTTGGTTTGTGCCCCCTCCCCCCCCCCCTCAATATTTTTTCCTTCCTACGGTCCTGGCCCTGGGCGGAGATTAGGGCGTTGTTGTATTCTTACTTTGTTATTTTCATCAGTAGGAGTCTATAGCCGTAGGCAGCAACAAGGAGGTATAAACATGTACCATGCAGGGCTTGAGCACCTTCATGTGATTGACTCAAATGTTGTGGGAAAGGAAAATGTTGTATTACTGCACAGGTTCACTAGTTGTGCCTCAGAGAGTACTTACAATGCACGGTCAATCTGTACGGCTGAATTTCTCGAAGGTCCAGATTTGATAGGCAAATTTCCCGGGCTTGGCGATGTATTTATAGTGCTTCCATCCGGGGAAACTGTCACACGGACAAATCACAGGACAGCACAACCAAGGGCAAGGACGAATGACTCGCTGGTTCCCTTTGTGCCGCTAGGTGGTTAGTGCAAAGACCATGACGTCATATTGGAGAGTGCTACTAGTCACGTGACACGGCTAATTGCCATGTAAACAAACGTGGTCAATTGTCCTTTTCAAAGCGCGATATCTAACAAATAAAGAGGCCAAAGAGTGTGGCTATTCCAGAAACAAACTAAAACATGTGATGTAGCACTTACATGCGTTTTTTAAAGAGTTAATCAGTCGATAGGGAAAATATCATTCTATTAGAAAATCGCAACCAGTGGCAGATTTTCAAGTGGCCTGAGCGGCTGCACGTCTGTCAATCCACTGCGGGCTTTCTATTTTTCCGTTTTTCTCAAGAGAAACCGCTAAGATCACGCAAATTTATCATTTAATTCATGTGGCTCCGCGATGCATATACATTATATCGAGGAGACGTGCCGCTCACTCAGAACGTACTTTCTCATTGATGCCGTAATTAGGAGCCTTTTCACTGATTGCTGAACAATAACCCCGGATAACTTTTTAAAATTAAAATATGCCCCGGGTCGCTTTTAATGGGGTCTAAATTTAATGTTAACTACTGAGGAAAATGATCTCATTGGGGCTCTTACACAAAATGGCAGGTTTTCAACGTTCCGATTGGGGCGTTCTCCCGTTCTGTACAATGAGTTGTGTGCCGTGTGATAAGCTCTAACTGGCGAGCATAGTCTTTGTCTGGTAGGACGACATGCAGATAAATTATGTACCATGCTTATAACCGATCACATGTGAACACAGTACATGGCATGTTCAGACAGAATAGATTGTCTTAACTTCGACTGTAGTTGGGCGATTTTGGTGATTCAAAAACTATAGGCCTAGGCTTGATCACTATTGGATGGCCAATTCAGGAATGTCATTGGTTTATGTTCAAACATTTTATAACTCAACTTATTTTAACAGCACAGCCCAGTGAGGATATAACATACGATCTTATCGGAGATAAGTGCAATTATCGAACAATCCGAGAGCTGACCCTCCACACCTAATAATTGCCAGAATGGACTTTATCAGTCGTCAGCGTATTATAAGATATTGGCGACAGCGGTCATCCGCTCAACTTTAGTTAGGCTCAATGGGAGAACGCCGCAATGTAAAAACAAAGAACAGAGACTCGGTTCCTTTCCTCTGCATGGCTCGGAGTTGCCAACGTACAAATACTCTTCTCTCACGCACGGTATTCCTCACTCACGGATCTGAAGTCCCCTCGGACAAGCAGCAGGCACTTGTTGGCGTTTTGTAGTATCCCCACACCGTGTAATTGTGTCCTCACATAGATCAATCTCGCTCACACACATTATTTCGGACCATTCCTACCCACCTCCGCCCTTAATCTGATATATGTACTGCGCGACCCTCAGAGCCTAGAAATTTAAAATAAATTCTTCTCGCACGTACGCTGCCTACTCATGCCAACCCCCTGTTGCGGGGGAACCGTTGAATAATGACGGGACAGGTTTTCACGGACGTGGGGTCATTTTTTTGCTGGCTGAAAATTCTTCACATTAAATTTAGAATCTGTCAAAAAACTAACCGAAGTCATTTTTCACGGGGTCATAATTAATGCCACAACGGCTCGGTTGGGTACATTTCCATTCGGTTTTGAGTGGGAAATTTTGTATTTTGGGTGAAGGTTGGATGCGTAATTCAGTGGTACAGGTTTGTTATTTGGGTTACGATGCACTTCACTTTTTTGTGCAAGTTTCGTCACAAAACGGAAAGCTCGTAAGCAAGCAGTGCAAACCTAAAAAAATTCTAATATCAACTTCGACAAAGTACAGATTTTGCAGGGATTTGTTTGTTTTGATACACCAGAAAACACCTGATTTTGGAATACATAGGAAGAAATGAGTTTTTAAAGCAGTACATATTTCAATAGAGAATATACTATACACTTAGATGTACTGATTTCGATGCTCCGGCTGGCGAGTAAGTTTGGGGATGTTAGTTTTCAGTACAAGTAAAAATACATATGATTGTCATTAATACTAAATATTTGCTTAAATATAATTAGCAAACAGCTTTGGATAACATCATATGCTGGTCAATAATTAACTTTTTAATTCATCTATGGTCTCAATCACCAAGAGTGATGTCGCTCCGCTTAAACTATGTTGGCAGAACATAAAAATCTAGTTGCAGCAGCACTAAACTCCTGAATCGCAGCGGTGATATTTTCAGACCCCATTTGTGGCAACTTGTCCTGAAAAAATACGTAAACAGAGTTTAAACATTTTTGACGGTACATGCGGAAATGAGCGCTTCCGACGCGGCAAACCGTAACGTTGTTTTTTTTCATACCAGAAGTCGGTTTGGCTACGGCAGAGTTTTTTATCAACAAGCCACTGAAAACAAATTTCTTTGTCTGCACTACTCGGGGTACCACTCGGGTAAATGCCGCAAGGACGTTGCTCTCCCAGGAAGAAATGTCCACTCAAACATGCCACATTTAACGCTCACGCTAAAATTCTGAGTTATGTTTTCTTTTCAACAAATACGGGAAAGTGTAGGTGTTCGTGTGAAATGAAACTCACCTTGAACGGTTTGTTCACCCCGACATCCAGCGGTTCGGCTTTCGGCGTACAACCTCCAGGGATCATCGACACTGTCACGTTGTTTTTTTTTTTCAAAGCCGTCGCCACGTTGTCGCATCTGTGGGCTGAGAAACTATTCATGACCAATAAACTAGGTCGGAGCCCAGTAAGGGCGGAGGATGAGTCTGACCCAGTCTTCCATCAAGTTAGCGTTCATCCAGCCTTTTTCATTTGCGATCGCTACCCAACCGTCAGGTAACTGGATTTCGGGTTACCGTTTGCCTGCAGAAATGGAAACACAACAACTACTTTAACAATGACAATGATAGGAAAATAAGGACACAACCACCGTATAACGAAAGCTCTTTTTCTTTCTACAGTAGATAGTGATATAAACGTGTCCAAATTAAGCTGCAACTTTAAAACAAATAAACGGATGAGTAATGAAAGAAACAAATTAAATACCGACTCAAGAAAAGCCGAAAAACTAGCAGCGGTTAAACACAAATTTGACACACGTAAATATTCCGCTCCATGGATGACAAATAATTGGAAATTGCAAATATACACTCTATATAGGTCCATAATCGCAAACGCACTGTCATTTTATTTAGATATGTAACATATTTGTAGACTTGAATTATTTACAGAGCTTATTGGATAGCCTTAAACTGATACGATTTAAAAATCGTTTCTATCTTAATAGGTACATGTATTAACACATCAGTTTCATTTTCAGAGACTATGAGCGTGCAAATTTATGGGTGTAAGATACATCTAATAATCTGTATGCTTTGTCAGTTAAGTTACCCTTGAAACTTACCAGGGCGCCTAGTTTAGTGTCATCAGCCGCGATACATAGGACTACAGAAGGGACGCGGGAAGCGAGGGTGCACGGGCCCCAAAAAAATTTTCAGGACTCATGGATAAACTGTGGCAACCGACCTAGGTGTGGGACCGGGGACAGGCGAGAAAAGAAAGATTGTGAAATTCGGATAAGAGAGAAAATTCAAGAGAACATTATTTAGTAACGTTATTTATTAGTGTTTGGTTTACCTTTTGAGAACCCTGACCAGGACATTGTCGTTAAAGTGTAAATTGCAAGGTCTAAGTATGTTAAATTGTAATTATATTTTCAAGATATTGTTAGTTGGATATATCTTNTAGTGTTTGGTTTACCTTTTGAGAACCCTGACCAGGACATTGTCGTTAAGGTCTCCGCTTTTGCAGCGCAGGTCGTCTAAACGCACTTGAAAACGTGCACGAAATCAATCATACATATATTTCGAAAAATCGAGAAAATTTGTAAAGAGAAGCTTTTGCGGAGCATACTAATTAACTGGATTTTTAAATTTAGTAAGTCAATTTTGCAAATGCAAAACTATATTTTTCTAGATGCCCTTCTTTGACAAGGGATAAAGGAGACAGCTTTCGCTTTACTTTTCTCTCGAAACTGTATAATACTTGAGAAAAGTTGATGACCTGACAGATAACATCAATTGCTGCGCACGATTTTCTGATATTTGAAAATATAGATATTTTCATATTTAGGGGACCTGCCCTTGAAGGAGGCCATTGATGACTTTCAACTGGCCACCTTTTTGTATTATTACTGATAAATTCTTAAGGTGCCGCTCATGGAGAAAGCGCCCAATGTTGGAATCCATTACCTCTATTTTCCTGTTCAACCGACTTTCATGTTGAACGAGGTCACTCCCTACATACGACGGTGGAATGCACTGTCACACTTTTTTCCAAGTATAAAGATGTTTAGCCTTTCATCTTACGATGTCCCATTTCAGACGGTAGCCTCTCTCGGTGTAGCAGTACGGGGAAATGTATCTTTGTCCATCTATACATATAAATCCGACACTGCCAAGTGTTCACGATGAAAGTTGAGATTCCAAATTCATCAAAAAAACACAAAACATTAGTGCACAGCTATTCAACTGTTTGTTAACTACACAAATGGACTATTTCCGATGGTTAGTTATAAAATAATGTTACAGTTCCCCGTAGTATCACAAGAATATTATCTTTTATGAGTTGTTTGTAAGGAATTCCCACATGTGGAAAACACTTCTGTCTAGATTACTATTTGTGGTGACCATGTCCTACATATCGAAAAGGGGGCACTCAAAGAACTCTCGCAATCACTTTAATAAACAGAGATTTCAGCGTTTTTTGCCAGTGGAGTTCATATTTACCTCGTGAACCGTTATAGGTACGTCTGAAATGAGCAAAAATATAATTTAATACGAATGCCCATTCTGCAATATTCCCCCGGTTACCCGTCAAAAGTCTGCAAGCATGCGTGCGGAAATTGCTTGTAACATTCGGTTTTGATAAACAAATTTGTTGGAGTCTGATTTAGTTGTGTATGTATCTACGAAAATCGATACATTCACAGATGATTTTTGACAATTTTAAGCTAATCTTGTAAGAATTGATGATTTTTCAGTGAACGTAATTAAAGCCTGAATCGGGAAAAACTTAATCCGATCCCCAAATAGTAAAGTACACCTACAGGCAATTTTTGCATATATAAAATAACTCTCAAAGACATTGATGAAATTCGTAATCACAAATCGTAAATAGAAAAAACGTTTTAAAAATCCCCAAATAAATAAAATTAAACTCATGGCTTGGAAAGGTTATCTTTGCACTTCCCTGTGTTTTTAGTTTTCAGTAGTATTGGGTAATTTTTGTTCTTCAAAAATGAATTGATTGCTTGTCTTGATTTGCTTGCACGTCATGACTGACGTCACCACATTACAAATAAGATGTAACCCTGCAGTAGGCCCGGTGCGCAAAATCTCAGTGATTCACGGGAACTGAATTTGAACTCCTGGGCCCTGTTGCATGAAACAGTCCCAAATAGAGACTCAACTTAGTTCCCTAAATCTATTGCTTATTTGTGGACTTACGAAAACACCGATTGTCTTTTCTTATGGTGTTTTAGTTTCATTACAAAGTCAACTTTTGGTTTTGATACAAATGGGGAGTGAACTCGATGTTGAATTCTCAATATTATCGAAAATGTATAGGGATCTTTTCATGCAACGCTCCTAACTTTGGGACTACATGTAAGTCCCTACTTATTTCCATTGAACCCAGGGCTCAGTTTTCAGTCATATTATAAAAAAATGTCATCATTTTCCTACGCTAGCTTCACAATGGCGTCAAGGTTTTTTGTGTGGGATGCATGTCCGTCGAGTTAAATAAGCACTTTATTTTCAACTGACGCATTCACTGATCGGATAAAAAGACGATGAAAACTATAGAATCAATCCATCCTTAATTAGTGCAGGGAAAAATTGTACCAGTGGGTGCATCAACTTTCAAGGCATCACACAGTCTTTTCCTCCTGAAAATGAGCATGGGGGGTATGTATTGGCCAATGGCAGAATGACAGTGGACACCAGTAGTATTTGTTCCTCGTTCAGTGGTTGTTGCTGCTCCAACTTGACGGTTCCCTTTCGTTGAGATAACTTTCGATGGCCTTTGCACGTAGAATGTCCAGTTTCATCCATATTAAACACTGTGTCAGCAGTAAATCCGTGTAATATTTATCGAAGAAATCTGAAACAGCTCGGCGGTTGAAACCTTTCATGCGACCAGTAGATGTAGCTTCTGGGGTGCGCAGACTGAGTTCTAGATGTTGTCTCATAAAGCTGTAGTACCAGGTTTTATTGGTAGACTGTTTTGTTTCGCTAAATTTATGGATGTCATGGAATTTTGCCAATTGATATGCAAGTTTCATAAGATCTTTTGGTGTGATACTAAAAAAAGATCGTCAAGACCTTTTATGTGTTCTACCAAATCAGGTTCTATTTCTGTAGGCAAAACTTTTGGGCCTCCGCGTAACTTGATATGTTTTGCGTACTTATTCAAACCCATGCGGTGACGGCGAATAGTTGGCTTTGGGATACCAAATAGCTTAGAAGCAGCGTTAAATCCCAATCCTTCATCCATAGCTTTGAGACAGTTCTGCATATCCTCCGATGTCCATGACGACGGCGATGGCATTTTCCTGAAAGTAAAAAAATAGTACTAAAAAGCAAGAAAAACAACACATTACCTAGTCGTATCACGTTTTGGGTATCGTACCTCCTGGTTACATGTATCGTACCCCGGGTACCATACCCGTGACCTGTAGTGGTACGACACTCGTGACACTGACCTATTTTCAAACACGTGGGCTGAAAATATTTGGCACGCGATTTGGCAACCAGAAATTACATGTACACCATACAAAGAGATGAGAATGAGCTATCAGATGGCACATCGGTTCACTCATTTGCTATACTTGTTGTTGTCTTATCACACTATTCATGGGAGCTAAAATTTACATCAACATGTCAAAAAAGTGGAAAATGCTCACCGTTTTTCACCGGGTTGTCTGCTCGACATTTTGCTTGGTTTTCTGTTGTCGCCGTCTGAGGTCGCTGGCAAGCATACGTAGTTTGGCGGGAAAATACGTGGTACGATAATGATATCTGGTACGGAACCGGTAACTTTCCCCTACTTGGTGCCAGGCTTTGTTTTTCCCTTTGGTGTTCGTCCACGTCTCCTTCTCCGAGGCGGTGTATCTATATTTGTTTGTAATGGCCTCGGGCCTTCTCGTCCGGGCGTTCGTCATCAATGTGTTGCTCTAACTCAGGAGACATGGTCTTCACAGATAACTTCTACCTCGGGCTGATCTTTCCGTGGCCGTCTAACAGCCCGCTTTTCAGGTTTTTTTGTCAATGGTTTATACCACCAAGACTGGGGAACGGTACTTGAATGAGTGTTAACAACAGCAGCTTCTTAAAAATAGTTCGTGATGGAGTTCATGATTACTGAATGAGCACAAATACTTCCTAGGCTTTAGACGGCGAAATTTATTTGTGACGCTTAGGAATTAAATGAGAATGCCACCCGATTTAATTAGTCTTTTTACAGCCTTAAAGGCGAAGGCAACCTTTTTCCATGTCATTTTGAGCTAAAATAAGGTTGGTTGGTTATCCTAGACATATTTTCCACTAAATTACTGCTTTTCGTAATTTTATTAATTACTCGTGCGCTACTCCGGAAGTGACGATTTAGGAGGAAAGCATTTCGCGCCAATTTCTTTTCATATAGTCTGACTGTGAGAGCTGCCGAGTCAGTCATTGTTCTACTTCGGTTGTGTTAAGTTCCGTCGTCGTTTGCTTTCATTTACTAGTCAGTCAACATGCCACACTGTTGCTACGTACCAGGATGTACTAATTATCGGCTCACGCGCGCATTGGGAGTACCTTTGCATCGCTTTCCTATGGATGACACACTTCGGCGTACTTGGCTCTTTCGTGTGAAGAACCCGTCCACGCAACGTACAAAGCAGTGGAGAATTACCGTGTGTGTGGCAAGCACTTTCTGCCGTCCTATTAGGAAAGGGATTTGTACGCTGAACTGATGAAGGTCCCTGCGAAACAACGTCTGAAGAAGGATGCCATTCCGTCTGTGTTGATTCCCGGCAGTACCCCGTCGCCACCCCGAGAAGTGCGTTTTTGAAGCGAGAAGCCTCGCGAGCTGTGGCCAGTACAGTGACTGGAGCCAGTGGAGGCACTTCATCTACTGTCACCCGTGCCTCCGAACGTACCCCAGATCGTGCAATTCCTGGAACCAGTAGTGATTCGCCCTGTGCTGTTTTGTCCAGCCCAGAGCCTCTAAGCAGCCCTGCAGCGATATTGAGTAGTGGGAGTGATTACAGGCTCAGTTCGACACCAAGTGAAGAGAACAGTTTGT
Source organism: Phoronis australis (assembly GCA_002633005.1). Taxonomy (NCBI): domain Eukaryota; kingdom Metazoa; phylum Phoronida; family Phoronidae; genus Phoronis; species Phoronis australis. The sequence continues at coordinate 526,658 of NMRA01000276.1, forward strand.
CGTCCTGTGAACATATCGGTGAGTCAAACTTTGATAAGTTTATTGTGGACTTGTCTAAAGTGTTGAAGCTATTTAGAAGATGCCAGGTGTGTGGCGAGGGAGTCACACGACACGATGTAAGCAGTTTGGGTGCTCAGGTTACCATCCAGTGGGAATGTATCGCGGGACACTCTGGCAAGTGGCCGGGACAGTTGTTCCTCTGTCCGTGGTATGCCGGAGGTCCACTTAACCATGTCCAGTAGTGGCTTGGCCTCGAACTCTGAACAGCACAAGCATTCCATTGAGGTAGGCATAACAACGCACACAGTGCATTTGCACCAAGATGTGTCACCACGTCTGTCCTCAGTAGCCGCCTCGTTTTTCTCTGTGCCTGTGCGTACTCTGCCTCGTTATACTCGGCTTCAAACATGTACCCACCCACTGAATGTCCGTGAAAAAATTCCTCGTCACCACTGTTGTGAAGAAGGTCTCCGTCACTCACACTACTGTCACTGTGATACGGGTCACCGACTCCAGCCATTTTCAGCTTACAACACACTAAACAATCCCTAAATCCAACGTAGTTGAGTTCTCTACTAACCTATCTTGCCGCAGAATACTCGCCTATGGAAAGTGGTGGCGACAATTGTTGAAAAACAGCACAAAACGAAAGTAGAATAGAAAAGATTCGCACGGTAAAGTCAACGCAAAACCAAGTGGCGGGAAACGCTTGCCTCCTAAAACGTCACTTCCGGAGTAGCGGACGAGTAATTTTTAAAATTACTAAAAGCTGTAATTAACTGGAAAATATGTCTAGGATAACCAACCAACCTTGTTTTAGCTCAAAATGACATGAAAAAAGGTTGCCTTCGCCTTTAAAGTCCTGGTCTCAAAATGCCCATGTGGTTCCAGTATCCGAAAATACTTACTGAATAAAATCTTATTTTTGAACCCTTTCTTTATATTTTTTTCGCCTTTCTGGCCTAAAGCGATTTTTAACAGTATTCGACCCTTCTCTGTGAGCGTATAATTACCCGCTGTCATCGGTTATTTCCGTACCCACATTTCCGGCTTGTCAGTTCAGGAACTTGTCCTGAACGCCGCCATCGCTATCGCTTGCTCGAAAAGTCTTCGTTATTTTGTTTTATTAGTAATATCTCGTGATTCGTTTGCATATGTAGTATATTTATAATTTGTAGTTAGTGGTCGTTGAATATTTTTGGAATATTACGCGTACTTATTATTTTAAAATAGCATTGGTGTTTAGTTCCTCACGTAGGGCGGTCGAAGCTATGAGACGAACCAATTTTTTCGTTTTGATTTTTTTTTCTCAATTTGAAAAAGTACCTTGCTATCATCGGGAAAGGTAGTGCATTCTACTCAGTAAAAATAGAAAATATATCAAAATCGGGGCAAGCAATGTAAAGTTATTGCAATTTTTGTGGCGAAATTTGGGTCACTTTGTTTGGATCGCGTCGGCCATGTTGTAGGACAGCGGGATAAGATACGAGTTTACAACTTTGTGTAAATTGTTTTCTCCAACATTTAACGGTGAAATTTAGTGAGACATATCTTTACTTACATGTACTATTCTGCACGATTCAACAGTTTTCACCAAATTTCAGCCTCGCAGATGTTACTTATTAAGTGATAAATATGCTCACAATTCCCGTTGGACTTCGTCTCATTTCTGGCGACTTTTGCTGAAAACTGCACTTAATGACCCCAAAGTTGCACCTAGTGAACCCAAAGCTCATAACTGAATTTCCTTTATGAATGGTAACCATATGCGTGATTATGAAAGGTTTACCTCAAAAATCACTTTTGCACTTAATGACCTTTGACCCGGAAACTGGGTTCCCTTGATCCGATTGGAAATCCAAGTAAATTTCGGATGCAGATCTCTAGTGCCTACTTGTTAACAAAATTCGAAGAGTCTATCTAAAAAACTGTAGAAGAAGCATTTTGACAAAATGCACTCCTTAACCCGTTTCAGGTCATCCTAATGTATATAAATCCCTTAAGTATCGTATCAATCACAGTGAATATTATTGTTCTAAATGAATGAATGTAGGAGTAATAAGAAAATAAAAAGGAAGGAAAAAGAAGAATAAGAACAAGAAGATAAAATACGTAGAACAGTAAAACTCTGCGCTTGAACCCGCAGGGTAACTAGAAAGATTATTGTCACAGCGTGACAATAATGGACTCTGCGCGTGTGTATTAAACGAATTGTTATGGTAAGTTACTGACAGCAACCCCTTAACCAATTTGAAAAGGAATTCTTTTAAATTGTAGAAAAAATAACATGTTAATACTTTGATGACCTTTCCACTAATTGACCTCTTTCGGTGCATTATGAGCTCGGATGAGGGAATAATAATAAATAATAATAATTGTAAACTAGATTAAAAGTGTGGTTAATGCTAAGAATCACAAATGTTTTACTTTAAGCACTTTAGAATACAACATGGATGAATTGGTCAAACTTTCAGAAGAAAACTGCAGCTAATTACCCCATGGGTGCACCAAATGACCAGATAATGTAAAATTCAAACTCAATCACATTTA